>JAVKPL010011571.1:0-52600 GCA_032173675.1 Gastrolobium villosum | reverse complement strand
CTGCTAAGCGTGGTTGCATATGCTGACTATGCTGAAGAGCCCGAACAGAATATGTATGGAATAAGATAGATTGTATTATTGCGAGGGCCATATACTGAGGAGGTTATGGCAGAGGCTCGTGAAGGGCCAGGTTGCACTATCCACCCTGGTGCTACAAAAATGTACTAGGACTTAAAAAGAAATTTTTGATGGCCGGGCATGAAGAAAGACATAGCGGTCTACGTGTCCAAATGTTTGATATGTCAGAAGGTGAAGATTGAGCACAAGAAACCGTCTGGTAAGCTTCAACCTCTTGAGATTCCACAGTGGAAGTGGAGTGCATTTCCATGGACTTCGTGGTAGGATTGCCGAAGACTCAGGCGGGCTGTGACTCTATATAGGTCATTGTGGACAGACTGACGAAGTCTGCCCATTTTCTTCCAGTGAAGGTGAGCTTCACTACAGAGCAGTCGGCCAAGTTTTATGTTTGCGAGATTGTGAGGCTTCACGGGGTGCCCGAGAGTATCATCAGTGATAGGGACCCGAAGTTCACTTCTCGGTTCTGGGAGACGCTGTAGGGAGCTTTTGGTACACAGTTGAGATTGAGTACCGCCTATCACCCTCAGAAGGACGGACAGACTGAGCGGACCATCCAGACATTGGAGGACATGTTGAGGGCTTGCACGTTGGAGGAGGGTTCAGCATGGGATAGGTACCTTCCGTTGGTGGAATTTTCATACAACAATAGTTTTCATGCTAGCCTGGGCATGGCACCCTACGAGGCGCTGTATGCTAGGAGGTGTTGGACTCTTACTTGCTGGTCTGAGGTTGGAGATAAAAAGTTTTTTGGCTTGGACTTTGTCCAAGATAACACCCAACAGATCCAGATGATCAGAGAAAAGTTGAAGCAGGCGCAGAATCGCCAAAAGAGCTACTATGATGTCAAGCATCGTCCACTGGAGTTCGGTGAGGGTGAGCACGTGTTTGTGAAACTTTCACTGTCACCGGTGTTGGTCGGGCCTTGGGAGTAAGGAATCTGAGCCCGCGATTTATTGGGCCATACCAGATACTTGGTAGAGTAGGACCAGTTGCCTACCGGCTTGCCTTGCCTCCGAACTTGGCTAACATCCACGACGTGTTTCACGTGTCTCAGCTTCAGAAATACATAGCGGATCCTTCGCACGTGGTGCAACCGGATGATGTGGAGGTTCGGGAGAACCTAAAGACTCCCGTCGGACCACTCAAGATTCTCGATCGAGGCGAGAAGCAGCTAAGGAGTAAGACTATTCCGATGGTCAAAGTGCGGTGGACTGGACGTACTCCTGAGGAGTGCACATGGGAGCGAGAGGACGAGCTTCTCTGGCAGTATCCCGACTTTCGAGACATGTATGCTTATGATTTTGTGGACAAAATCCTTAAAAAGGTGGGAGAATGTAAGAACCTGCACCGCTAATTAAGGAGATTAATTAAATAAATGTGATAATTAGGAAATAATTTCATAATTGACCCTAATAATTATTATGAGGCTCTAATAATTATAGTAAGTGGGTAATAATGCTGAAAGTCGTTTTTCGGGAGAAAAGTGCAGATACCGGTTCTGCTACCCGGTATAAATGCGTACCGGTGATGTATCCCGGAAAATTATAAAAAGTACATGATAATTACTAGAATAATATGTAGGACTTGTAAAACAAGTTTCAAGTCAAAATAATGAGAACTGGTGCCAGAACTGATACTGACTATGGAAAAGCGTGTACCGAAAAGGTGCTCCAAAAAATAAAATAAAAATATGAAAAATCTTAGAAAAATGAGTAGGTTAAGATTCCAAAGTTTGGGATTAAAATTTTTTGCGCAGCTATTAATCCTAATACTGCGAGTTAAATGCCCAAGTGGCTATAAATACTTATACTAAGGCACACAACCCTAGACACACCAGCTGCTACGTGACTCTTTCGAGGGGCTGAACTTGTGCTACTGTTTCATTGCTTTCCTTTCACCATTTTTGAGCTTTGGGACAATTTCCTTCATGAAAACTTCTCCTAAACAGTTGTGGTGAGTGAGAGTGAGCATTGGGAGGGTGTGGTTGGCCTTGCTTCTGTGTTTGAGTTCTGTTTTGGGGTTATTTGAAGGACTGAGTTAGTGTAACTTGGGGTGATCACCATTTCCTTGAGTGTGAGAGCTTCAAGGTGTGACCTTGGACTCTAAAAACCAAGCCTTGTTTGTCATTTTCGTACTCCCTGCAAGTCTGAGTTTTGGGGGCCTTGTGTGAGCTACAAGAGCAGCCCTCTCTACTGTTTTGGAGCCTTGGGTAAGTCCCTTACCTTGATCTTGAGTTTTAATGGCTTAAAGATGATGTCTTTGCATGCTAATGGTTAAAATGAAGTAACCAACACCTAAGTGAACTTGTATATGCTTAAAAATGGATCCTTGGACGTATATAAGTGTTAAAAGTTGGACCTTTGGTGGATGTCTTCACGAAATGTAGAAACTGCATTCTGTCGTGAGATATCCGGATATGTGATCAAGAAATATCCGGATATGGATATCCGGATATTGATATCCGGATATGGGGTTTTGTGATATCCGGATATGGGATATACAGATATGCCCCCGACATATATCCGGATATTCTGGGTTTTCGAAGAACAGTAGCTTACTGTTCATTTAGAATGGGTGTTTGGGGTTTGTGGACCCTAGAGTGAGGAAGTTGGACTTTTGTAATAACTTAACTAAGTCAGAACCTAAGGGGTTAAGGGCTTGTGGCTTTGTGTGAAGCCTTAAGACATAAAACGTAAAAGAAAATTGTAGTCTTTATGTTTATGCTTATGAGCGATGTTGTTGACATAATTATTGGTCCAAACAAATTGTGATTGTACTGTTTGTGGACTACGGCTGTGTGGACTCTTGGCTTGGATTGATTGCTTGCAAGGTAAGCTTTCGTGTCCTCGGTTTAGCCATGTTGTGGTTCCACCATGTCCCATGGGGATTTGGTTTATGCATGCTGTGTTACATACTTTTGATGTTTTGGAAATGCTGTTGAGCTTTTATATGCAATGTGCTTTTATGATATGCATGTGGGTCCACCTATACGGTAAGCCTGAGTATGTGACACATACAACATGGTGAGGCTGTGGGTGAGGTGCAAGCGATGTTCCTTGTACTACTATGTGGGTAATAGACGTATTCCTGCATTTTCTCTGGCTAGTAGAATGGTGATAACTCATATGGCATGAATATCTGTTGCACTGCATACTTTTGGAACTTATAATGGAAATTACTGCTTTTGGAACTTATATTGCACATGTAAGTGAGCTTGGGGTGGAAGATCCTTAAGGACCCCTTGTCTTACTGAGATTTCCTGTTTAGAGATCTCACTCCACGTTTGGGGATGCTTATTTCAGGTTTAGGTAACCCTGGGGTTGAGACCTCGGGTGGCAGGAGGCCAGAGTTGAGTTAGATATTGTTGTATATGCTGACATGACTAGATATTGACTGTTGTTTATGTTTTCTGTCATTTTTATGATATTTGAGTTATGACTGTTGTTGGCCACTTATGGCCTTATTTGGTGAGCATGGGGTTTTTCCATGCCACATAGACTTGATTATGTCTTGCTTATTTAAAGTTGTAATAATGTATCAGGATTTTGGTTCAGGCTATGTGATGTGGTCCTGCGACTTAGATACTCACTTTATTTATGTAATGAGGTATTTCGGTTAGTTGTCTTGCAATGTACATACATGCGATGTTTTATGAAAATGAATTAAGTAATTCAACTTGGTAAGGATAATGACGTCATGATTGAAAATAAAAAGATATTCCGCAAAATTTTAATTAAGCGTGGCTTAATACGATAGTATGTTAACAAACCGGGTTAACACGAGGTGTTACATGAATCATATCAACTGGCCTGTAGAACACGACCCAAAATGAGTCTTCCCGCATCCCGAGCATCGGGGAGCAGGAGGTCTCGCTGCACTCCCTTGAGCAGAAGTCCTCTTAAACTGATTTGGCGCTTGTCGAGCAGCCATCTGCTTTCCCTTTCCTTTGTTCCCAAACTTCCTGTCCCTCCAAGAAGTGGAACTACCAGCAACCTTTGTCTCAGCAACCTTGGCCCTCTTGGCCTGACTCGCGCTGCAGAAATCCTCGATATCCCGACACTGCTGCACAAGTGTCCCGAAGTCTCTCGAAGCAGAACCAGCGAGGTGATCAGCAATATCATCACTAAGTCCTCTGCGGAACTTAGCTGCCAAGAAAACTGGAGTAGGCCTCGCCATCCGAAAGTGAGCAAACTTAACCAGCTCATTGAACTTGGCCAGGTACTCGTCAATAGACAACGAGCCCTGAACCAACCCGTCGAACTCCCCCTGCTTCCTCTCCTGTGCATCATAAGGGAAGTACCAACCCAGAAAGCAATCCTCAAAGAATGACCATGTCATCACATGACCCTGCATCTCGAAAGCGTGAGAGGTGTTCGTCCACCACTCATGGGAATCGCCCTCTAGCATGTAGGTCGCTAACATCAGCTTCTGCAGATCTGTACACTGCATGACCCGGAAGATCTTATCCAGTGCCTGCAACCATCTCGCCGCAACAATAGGATCATAAGACCCATCAAAAGTAGGTGGCTTATGCTTACGGAAAGCATTCAGCCGGTGGTCGATCTCGTCTGCAAGGCCCCCGTAAGGTGACTGCCCTCACCCATCTGACTCTGGGTGTCATCGTGAAGATTGGGTGGAGGTGGGGGCGGAGGTGGTGGTGGAGGAAAATAGCCAGCAGCAGGACCAGCCCTCAACTCCTCTAACATGACTCTCATTAACGTCATGTTCACCATGCGGTTCTCCTCCAGGATATCCTCCGTGGCTTTCCTGTTCGTCTCTCTGACGGCGTCCAGCATAGCCTGGTTTGCCAATCTCGTGGCCTCCTGGTCGGCTAGTCTGGCCGCTTGCATTTCAGTTAATCCAGCCAGGACAGGATTCAGTTGATCCTCACTAGTACCTTGGTTCCTCCGTGGCTGTACCATGACTCTGCACAAGTTACACAAAGAATGAGTTGATCAGACCCACGCAATGTGGTCACATATGCATTATCATAATAAAATCAATCAGAGAGAACACAAGATAGACACACAGCAAAGCATCCTAAGTATTGCAATACATACAGGCTTTTCCCTAGAAAATGCTCTGATACCATAAAATGTAACGCCTCGTGTATACCCGGTTTGTTAACATGTCATCGTATTAAGACACGCTTAATTAAAAATGCGGAATATCTTTTTCTTTTCAATTATGACGTCATTAATCTTAGCCAAGTTGATTACTTAATCAATTTTCATAAAAACATCGCCTGTATGTAAATTGCAGAGATAGCTAATTGAAATGCCTCAATATATAAATAAAGTGAGTATCTAAGTCACAGGACTACAACACGTAGCCTAGACAATAATCCTGATACATTATTACAACTCAAATCTAACAACATAAAGTCAAGTCAATGCGGCATGGACAAATCCCATGCTCACCAAATAAGGCAACAAATCCCATCAAGTATCAACAGTAACAATAATGTAATAACTGAAGCTAAAAGCATAAAAGCAACAGGCATATCCAGCATCCAACATGTCAGCATATAACAACAATATCTAACTCAGCTCTGGCCTCCTGCCACTAGAGGTCTCAACCCCTGGGTACCTGAACCTGAAATAAGCGTCCCCAAACGTAGGAGGCTGAGTATCAGCCAAAGGTTTAGTGCCCAGTACTATATATAGGCGGTTTAAGTCATAAACGCACAATATTATCGTTAAATGCTACACTTAGCATTTTGATCCCAAACTTTGGAATCCGAACCTACTCATATTTTCTAAGATTTATCATATTTTTCTTTTATCTTATTTTTTGGAGCACCTTTCCGGTACGCACTTTTCCATAGCCAGTATCAGTTCTGGCACCAGTTCTCATTATTTTGACTTGAAACTTGTTTTAAATGTTCTACATATTATTCTAGGAATATTCATGCACTTATTATAATTTTTCGGGATAATTCACCGGTACGCATTTATACCGGGTAGCAGAATTGGTATCTGCACTTTTCGTTCGAAAAGCGACTTTCAGCATTATTACTCACTTACTATATGTAACATCCCGTTTAATTAGGAGTCTATTTAATTTGCAACCAGGAATGTGGTAGAGTACTTGCCTTCGGATTATACAAATGTTTGCTTTAGGACGAAGTTAAATTAACTTAGGGAATTATTGGTATTACCTTGGAAGGTGAGTACCTATTTTATGCATGAGACATTGTAGTTATGAGTATAGGAATAATTTAATTATAACATATAGAAAGCATAACACTACTTATAATTATATGAGTACTCATTAAAGGTATGTGATTAATTTTATTACAAAGAATAAACTCTTAGTTAATAATTAGAGGGCACATAAAATAATAAGGCAAGGATTAATTCCCAAAATAGTAGAACAATGGGACTTATATATTTTGAACCCATTTTTCCCCTAAGGGCCACGGCCCAAGCCTCCAAATTTGAGGCCTAAACCAGCCCAAGATACTTTCTCCACATGATCCATTATCTTAACTCAAACAAAACCTACTTGGCAGCTTACTATTGGTCTAGAGTCTACCACTTGTCCCCCTTATCCTCCATGCGCTAATAGGCTGTAGATAAGTTCTGATTTTTATGTTCAGTATCCAAACTCATTTCAACTGTGCATGCGCACCAGGTGTCAAATAAAAATCTCTCCTGCCCTTTTTGCATGTCCGCCACCTACATTCTCGTGGGACACTGGGCCTTCATCCTCTTTGTGTTCGGCCAAGCTTCTTCTTTTCTTCTAAGACTTCACTTTTCCATGTGTAAAAGAAAGACCAATTCCTACGCATGTGTCCTTCAAGCACCACAAGGGAAGTATAACTCACTGCCACCTTTGTTTTCCTTCATGGCCGTAGGCACTTTGAGAAGAGGCAAAGAATTGCATGTTCTACTCTTCCACATATTTCCCCAAAGCCGTGAGTCTTCCAAAGGCAAGCCCCATAAACCGTAAAGCATATTTTCTTTCCCTTGTACAGCCACACCTCCAACCGAAGGCTTGCATCAATTCCCCTTCATCTATGCCACTGTTATGAACAACAAATCCAAGTTTCTTCTGTATATTTAGAACAGAAAATGAGTCTTTCAGTGTCTCAAAAACAAAACTGGGATGCTCTCTTGAGAAGGACCAGCATGCAAGTTTTCACCTTCTTCACTCGCTGGGCGGCTGAATGCAGCAGCCAAGGGGACTGCACACTAGCCTACCATCTCTCTCTCTCTTGTTCGGCAGAAGGGTATCCATAAGGAGGTGAAGTACTTCTGCTGCCCTCTCGTTCCTCCTCACTCTATCGGTCCTGATCAAGCTTATTCCTTTGTTGCATGCATATGATCCAGTTTTGTTTGGGTCCCTTACTTCCACGGCATACAGCTAGACCTAGTTCCTAGAGCATTGGGAGAGGGAGGTTGTCAACCTTTATCAGATTTCGTAGTCTTGAGGACACACTAAGAAGCACAAATCGAACTCCATATTTCTGTTTGCTTTTGTTTGGCCGCTGCATGTAGCCAAAAAGGATGCAATTGTGCCATTCCTCACCCCTTTCTCCTGCATTTTGGAACCGTTGGGATTCTGGTTCTTGTGTGCCGAAGAGGACTTTGACAGCATTGCCTTGGATACGCTTGAATTGGGGCGACTTGGTGCTGCCCTCTACTGCATGCAGATTGGGACCAAACCCAACTTTGTTTTTCTGCCTTCTTCGTGCACTGTTTATCTCAGTCTAGGAGGTAGGATGTTTCGTTACCCCTTTGTCTCTCAAAAGTTCCTCCAGTTTCTTATATGAGTGTTTCCCCTGCATGCAACTGGATTCAGACTCTTGGAACATAGGAAAAGTGATGGGATTGCTCCTTGCTTGGTTGTGGTCCTAGGTGCGCATGTGAACCTGTAAGATGAGCTTCAAACTTCCTTTCCACTCCACACTGTTTCGGCTGACATATAATTCATAGGGAACAAAATCTATTTTTGGTAATCCTTTTCTTTAGTCTGTTTTAAACCGTGAGTTAGTGTGCATGCATGTCTAAAAAATAGATTTTGGGAACTTGGAGTATTGCTCTTTCTTTTAAAATTGTGGGGTTGTTTTGGTTGGACCTTTGATTGCTTACAAAGAGGGTACCATGGCATGAACCTAGCCCACTCATCACCCTGTTCTGTTTCGGTTTTTGGGCAGGCTAGGAGAATGTATGTCTATCTTTCAAATTACTTTTTTCTGTTACATGGGAATTTTTGGTGTGTACTAGCCTGAAGGACCGGTTTTGGGTACATGGAAATGGTTTCTTTTGAGCTTTGTTAGACTGTTTGGTGGACTAGTTGAGACATTCAGCTTTGTTTGGGTCTAAGTAAATTTACAGGATGCCTATTAGCCATCGTAGCACGCATAGGGTCTTGTAAGAATGATTAAATAATGAAATTAATTAGAAACACTTAACTTCAGCCTAAACCGAACCTACATGTACAAGGGGACATGGATTGTCACTGTTAACAAACTGGTGTAGTAACTTCAAGTTAGAAAATATAATCTAGCCTAGGAACCATGAAGGCCGAATGAATTCTTAGACTAATAAGCATTGAACTTGTTGGTAAAGTATTGGAATAACATGAAAAAATTCTGATTGGTTATACTTGTTATTAATATACATAGGTACGCATAAAATCTAGAGTTGGACCGAAACTTTGGGGCTGTTTGCGAGTCATTGGAACACACCAGGTAAGTGTTAGGCGATATTACCTAATGTGACTATTGACTAGTGTATGAAGTTGTAACGTGATGCTCCATACTCCGTAAAATTATTATGTTCCATATGATGTAAGTATTCTGCCATGAATATGCCTGGACGGCAATATGATTATGAGGTAAAGTTGTTATGTGTCAACATAATGTATATGAAAAGTATATAAGCATGCATCTTACATCATACCGCATTTATTTTTACGCTTTTTGTGTGAAAGCATAGCATGGCATGCATGTACCAAAATCATATAGCCTTGCAATCTAGAATAGTTATGTACAGGACCATGTGTTTGAGCACGCATCATATAGGCATCCCTCCGGTACCAGGGTATGGGACACTTGGCATCAGTCCGCATAGGCCACAGTTGGAATCCACCAAGAGGGTGCCAATTATGGGATATCCACTGTGTATTGCGCGCACGACGGTGCTAAGACGCAAGAGGAAGGCGTTATATACGCAATATGTATATGATGAAAAGGAAAAAGGAATAAGGATATGTTGAAGTGACTGTTTATGATTTTGTGCCTAGCTTAATACTGTTACATTATTGGTTTTGTTGCCACACTACTGGGATTATTCTCACCCCTTTGGGGCTGCTATTTTCCTAAAATGGCAGGAAAAAGGAAAGCACAATTGAAGGCGTGAGTATGTGGATGCCTGCTGTTGATTAATCCTTTTTGGACTTTTGCTGTTGCTGTTTAATTGTTGGATGATTGTAATGCTTATTATTTTGGGGCACTTGGATGACTGTAGACATTATTATCTTCCATTTTGTTTTAGTCTTTCATGAACAGCGGCTGTTTTGGAAAAAAATCAGAAAACGTTTTGCGAAAAGAATTTTGAACGTTTTATTAAGTGCTGAATTTTTACCAGTTTTACAAGCACTTTACGGGTCATGTTTCAAGGGGCAAACGAACTCCGATTTACTATTATTTTATATGCACGCGAAGCCCCGGGAATGTATTTTCAAACTATGCAGGTTTTATTTTTATACGAAATCTTTAAGAATTTTAATAAGTTTCGCCTTACAGCTTGTTTTCCAGAAAACGGACAGATTTCGCAAGCATCTTACGTGTTCTGTTCCGTGGGGCTATTCACCTCTGAATCGCGCATAATTTATATGTACGCGACGCCCCGGATGTCTAGTTTCTCAGAAGCTTGAAATATTTTTTACCGCAGTTGAATTCGATTTTATACAGATTTTTCAAGGCAGCAAGGTTTTCTGAAAACTATAGAAAATTCAACAAAGGATTTTATCAATGAAATTTTCTATGTTTGATGAACGATTTCATCCTTCTCAAGTTGTTTATATGAGAATCAAATCTGGACATTTTCAAAGTCTCAAATTTAAATGTTTTTTCGATAAGGTTCTTTTTATTATTGAGTCATATACCGCTGCGACTCTAATACGATTTAGCAAACAACCTTCTTGGATGCATACAAGAGTGGGTGTTACACTATAATTATTAAAGCCTATAATAATTATTAGGTTCAATTATAGAATTATTTCCTAATTCTCACATTAATCAATTAATCTCCTTAATTAACGGTGCAGGTTCTTACACTACAGTATCTGAATACCAGCACTCACTGTATTCAAATACTCTTCAGTATTCGAATACTTCTTCAAAGGTATCTGAATACTATTCATTTAGCGTACTACAGGCTTCTCCCAAAGCCCCCAATCATAAAAAGTCTTTACCATTTTTAAAACAGCAGTTGCAACTCTTTACCAAATACTCTAAGATTTTAATATGTTAAACAAGACATCTCAAGCTTTCCAACGACATATTTTATGTCTCAATCGGAGTTGTATAACTCCGGTTATGATTTTTGCAAAGTTCCTACAACAAATTGAATTTCCAGCCATAGGATCGCGAACTCAAACATAAACTGACAGCAATACACTTATCCAATGGACCTGAAAACTTGCAGGGTTGTAGCCCTATGTGTTAGCTTCACATAGGTCCAAACCTCACTCAATTTAGAGCTCTGTAGCTCGAGATATCGCAATTTTACTAAACTAGGTCGCTGTTGTCTCGCGAAGTATTCGATTACTGCATTTTTCCAGAAAGTATTCGAATACTGCCCAAAAAGTATTCGAATATTTCTTCGACAGAATGCAGAAAACTAAATTTTAAAGGTACAATTGACCTCCAATGATTCAAATTCGATCTGGAGTCCAAGAACTCCTTAAACAAATGTTTGTTACTAACCGATTAAATGATCAAAGTTGTACTTTTTAACCGATTAAACAAGCTTAAAATCATCACAGAAATGAGACACTCCACACTCTCACTAGACCAACTCTCACAAGCTATAGTGTTTTGGTAGAGAGAAAAGGAGGAAAGATGATTTATTTGGTGAGTTTACAAGGGAAGGAGCCAAAGAACAGAGGAAGGCTGGTCAGCTGCTCAAGAAACTCACGTAGCATAGAATATGGCCTAGCTTTTTGGGCCAAAGTGAGTATTTATAGCTCACTTAAAATTAAACACACAGCATTAATGAAAATAGCTACGCTTAATATTTTAATCTCAAACTTTAGATTCTGAACCTACTCAATTTTCTAAGATTTATCATATTTTTATTTTATTTTTTGCAGCACCTTTCCGGTACGCGCTTTTCCATAGCCAGTATCAGTTCTGGCACCAGTTCTCATTATTTTGACATGAAATTTGTTTTACTAGTCCTATATAATATTCTAGGAATATTCATGCACCTATTAAATATTTCGGGATATTTCACCAGTACGCATTTATACCGGGTAGCAGAACCGGTATCTGCACTTTTCGTCAGAAAAGCGACTTTCAGTATTATTACTCACTTACTATAATTATTAAAGCCTCATAATAATTATTAGAGTCAATTATGGAATTATTTCCTAATTCTCACAATTAATTAATTAATTTCCTTAATTAACGGTGCAGGTTCTTACACCCATATTGTATGTCACGATTTTTTCGGTGGTGGTTTATATTCACGCGCAAGATTGAGTGTAATTATCTGAGCTGATAATTTGATATTAATTATAATTCAAAAAATTTCCATTTCAAAAACAGGAAACATGAATATTACCCGTAATTATCAAATTGATATCAATTATAACGGAAAAAGTAATTATCAATTCACCAAATAATGGTATCTCAATTGGCACATGAGAGCTGAGTAGATGAGGGTGAGAACATGTGTTTGATTCTTCCCAGTACTATATTTGGGAGGAGTTTAAAGCCTTAATCCTGGATCGGCCCCGAACAGGATTGCCTCCCGTGAAAGATACATGTCATGGTTTACCTAAAAAAAAAAGTAATTATCAATTTGATATCCATCATAACTATAAAAAGGAAAATATCCATCACAATATTTATCATTGCATGATTATATCAAACCTAATATATATATATATATGTTACTGTTGAGATATATAGTCCCACATTGGTTGTATGTGCAACTAATGTGGCCTTTATAAGGCCTTGGGCACTCCCACCCCAAAAGCTAGCTCAAGGGGTGGGAGTGCCCAAGGCCTTATAAAGGCCACATTAGTTGCACATACAACCAATGTTCATGTAAGAGGAAGATATCTCCTTGATTTCCAAGATATTTTACAAGATATTTTAATATCGGGACCAATTGATTGGAGTTGCGAAATGTTGATTGATTTAATATAAGAGGAAGATATCTCCTTGATTTCCAATATATTTTACAAGGGATTGTTTTCTTAGGTGTAGACTATGAAAACAAATGTAAAATGAGTTAAGCGCTTATAGTTAATCTGCGTATCTGCTTAGAGAAATGATGAAATTAGGATTTTTTTGAGAGGGAATGAAATATATTTGTTTTAATATTCATAATTGAAATAAAATATTATACAATCAAATAAAGATACTCACAAGATTCAGAATATTTATGATCGCGCTATCAAACCAACTATATATACAAAGCTTCCTTATGGTTCTCTTACCTCTGTTTCTCTTACATTCTTTCTAATTCTATATGCAAATTATCAAAGATTCGATGGCTCCTATTTCGTGTTCAAGGAAAGAGTTCAAACCCACTGATGATGAACTCATCCAATTGTTTCTTTACAATAAGGTCAATGGGAAACCATTGCCAACTGATGTTTCGATTCTTGAATATGACTTATATGGTGAAAAGAATCCTTGGGAGATTTGGGAAGCCTTTGGAAGTTCCAACTCTTATGGTGGAACTGACCTTTACTTCTTAACCACTTTAAAGAAAAAGTTTTCCACTGGCTCACGCTCGGTTCGTACCATTGGATGTGGTTTATGGGAAGCTAAAGACGGTGGAAAAGATATTATGGCCAGTGGCACGATGCAATGTATCGGAACAAGGAGACATTTACGATTTGAAAAGAGTGGCACCATCCATGATGGTGCTTGGATCATGCATGAATATAGCATTGATTCATCCTTGTTAGATAATCCATCAGTAAGCACTCTGTGTACTCTATTGTTTTTATTTGTATCTTTTCGTATTAAAATTTTTCTTATTCTTTTTTAAGAATCTTGCTCTTATTCGGTTTTACAAATGTTAAATTAATATCATATCTGTCTTGTGTAGGACAACAACTATGTTCTATGCAGATTTAGAAAGAATCTAAGACATGATCTTCACAAAAAACAGGGTGGGAAAAGAACTAGACAAGAAGACATCAGTGTAACCCAACCGAGGAAGAGAGTTGTTCTTGGACTTAAAGCTTCCACCGTATATGTAAGTATTGTGCTATATTTGTTAAATTAAACGGAAATTTTAATAAAATTTAAAATATTTAGATAAAAAAATATCTAAAAGTTTAAGGGGTGATATATATTTAATTTAGATAAAATTTAAAAATATATATTAAAAGAGAGAATTTTAGAATTATAAAGAAAGTTAAGAATGGTGTGTTATTCTTTTTCAAGATTTTGAATTTTTTTTTTACATTTTAGTGATTCTGAGCATAATTTGTACAAGTTGATCACACATCTCTTTAAAATTGTTTTCTTGCATTCTCTGTTTTAGGTCGATAGGAATGTTGGTTCAGTGGAAGACATTCATCACGAACCAAGAAACCAAGTTGAATGTGGAGACAAAAGGATGAAGGAGGTGGAGATTTCCAATGAATTCGTATACAAGGAACAAGAAGATGATGATCTAACCACGACTTGGCCACAGTTAATTTCGTTGCATATGAGAGAGGCTAATGGAGTCTTAGACCAAGAAGTAATTTTATTTTATTTTTACATTTTAGTGATTCTGAGCATAATTTATACAAGTTGGTCACCCATTTCTTTAAAAAAAATTTCTTGCATTCTCCGTTTTAGGTCGATAGGAATGTTAGTTCAGTGGAAGACATTCAACATGAACAAAGAAACCAAGTTGATTATGGAGACAAGAGGATGAAGGAGGTGGAGATTTCCAATGAGTTCGTATACAAGGAACAAGAAGATGATGATCTCACTATGACTTGGCCAGAGTTATTTTCGATGCAGATGAGAGAGGCTAATGGAGTCTTAGTCCAAGAAGAAGAGATCCAAATGCTTCCCAATAAATTTTACCATGAACTTTTATTGGAGAGGTTACCACTATTCAACTTACGATTTTCCATTGGTCTTTGATGTGCCTCTGGTATGTGATGTTTTCCAAGTCAAAAATAATAAGAAATTAGTCATAAAAGAGCATTTTGTGTATATTAATCACTTTTATTATTTACTTTTTCCATTTCAGTTTATTTTTCATTTTTTTATATTTTTTTAGAGGTTAAAGTGTGAAGAAATACGAAATTTGAAAAAAACAAGGATTTGGCGCTGATCGTGCGGGCGTCATGAATGCAGTCCTTGATTTGTGGAGTCACGGATTTGGCGCTGATCATGCGGGCGTCATGAATGCAATCCTTGAATTATGGAGTTGATGAAAACTGAAATTTATTCCAATAAATGAGAGATTATGACCTGATCGCGGATTTGGCGCTGATAGCGCGGGCGTCATAAATATTGTCTTGTGGAATTGTGATGAAAACGGAAAATCAATCAAAATAAATTCGGGAATTATGACCTGATTGATTAGTTGGCTTTATAAAGGCGTGTCCTTCACAGAATTATGGGATCCACATTCTTCAGAAAACAACTGTCGTGCTCAGAGAGAGAGTTTTCTTCTTCTTCTTTTTCTTTTCATTTTACAGTTTATGTTATATCTTTGTAGATCAATCATGACAATGGTTGGCTAGATCTACTTTATTGTGGTGAGGGTCACAACCCTTGATCCCTTGTAATTTGGTTAATTTTACATTTGTTTATCCAACTGAATTTATTTTCATTTATTCTTTATCTCTTAATTCTTTTAGATCTGATCACTCTAATGAGATTGCGAGGGTTAGGGTTCGCAATAGGGATATTGGGATTCTAATTCATGACAAAAAGGAAAATAACTGTTCATGTATGCACTAGGGATACGCTACATGAACCGCAAACGTGCAAGATTCACTGATTCAAAAGTTTAACCTAAAAAGGGATTTCTAAGGGATTAGGATTCTAATAGGGTTAATAAAGTTAAAGTCACTAAGAAATTAGGGCTTAACTAATCAATTAAAAGATGGTGAATCATTTGATAAATGGTAAATTTAATTTAAACGTTAATTCAGATTACAAGGTGGGGATCATAAAGGTGTTTGTTTCTCTTACCGCAATATTTTCTCTATTATTTTCCAATCTTTTAATCTTCTGTTCTTGAATTTCTGAAAGAACTACTAAATTATTTACATTTTGTTAAATTGTTCTCATTTTTCATAAACCATAGTCATTCTAAAACCAATTTTCTTTTCAAGCAAGCGGACTTTATGAAGCAGCAAGCTGACGGATACACCCGGCAAGTGTACCGATCGCACAAGTAATAAAGTTATAAGTATAAGATCGTCTCCACAGGGATTGTAAAACAAGTACCATGATAACCAGTCTCCTTAAGTTGGACAAATCGATTGTTGTTGGTAAAATTTTGAATAAAATGAGTAACAATAAAAATAAAAGTAAAGACTTGTTTTTATATTTTTGTTAAAAGGAATAAAGTAGGAACGAGAATGAGTGATTTGTAAAAAGATGTGAGAAAACACTGCAGCCAGGGTACATTCACCAAACGATCCCACTTTTTACTCTGGATTGATTCACAATATTCATTTAATTTAATAACTCAGACAAATTATCATCTCAAAATAATTAGTTAAATCCCAATCCCTTGGTAATTTAACCCTTTAATTCAATTGGAACCCTAATCCCTTAGTAATTCCGCATGAAATTAAGCATTAAGCAGATAAGTCCAACTACTGCGATTTATACAAGTCTATCCCTAGAACATGCATAGATCGTTATCTTACCTTCTTTCAGAATCAAAACCCCAACATTCCTATTGCGAGCCCTAATCCCCAAATTATCATCTCCTATTAGGTTGATCAGATCTAACAGAAATAATAACAATACGCACAAGGTAAAGATAAAGTAAATTAAAATAAACAAACAAGGTAATTCAGTCCTTCGTATCCAATGTTCACATATGGATTGTGACCCTGACTACAATAAAGAGATTTAGCCAACCATTATCATGGCAAGAAAATCAATATTCAATAACATAAAAGAATGAAAGATGAAGAAAAAATGAGATCTTGATGAATTCTCTAAGAAGTTCTCTTCTTGAAACGTAGCCGTCCTTTTTGCCAAAAGTTTTCTCTCCTTAGGGTTCAATTACAATTTATAAAGCCTTTGACCTAATGGAGATTTTCTTTTTCCAAATCTTGTTTCTGATGCAAAATAACACTTTGTCCGAATCGCCCGCGCTGACAGCGTGGTTCCCGCGCTGTGGGCGTGGGAATTCTAGAAACTCTTGCACTGCAAGCGCGGTCACCTCGATAGCAGCGCGGTGGATTCGGACAATTTTCCTCTTCTAGCGCTGCAAGCGCGGTTTCCACGCTACCAACGTGGTAGCATCTGCCAAATTTTCTCTTCTCGCGCTGTGAGCGCGGGAACCACGCCATCAGCGCAATAACCTCTGTTCGAAATGAATCCTTCACGCTCTGAGCGCCATTTCCACGCTCATAGCGTGGGCCTTTAGTTTCACTTTGTCTTTTTCAGCTCCAATTTGTGCATTTCTCCTATGAAATCAACATAAAATTAGTATATAACCTCAGATTAAGATATTTGACAAATTAACAGTGATTTTTCCCTTTTCTTGCATCAGATTAAGTAACATTCTTCCTCTTTTTATCTTAGAATTCCTTATATGCTGATCGCATATCAAATAATTCTCAGATTTGAACTTTGCTGTCCTCGGCAATGTAGCAGATTCAAGTTATCAGCAAAGAATACTTCTGTGAAAACATGGAACATAATATCCTAAGAATGCAGATTGCTATGCATGTATAACTTTTTGTTAAAAACTTCTAACAATGCTTTCAGTTATATCAAGAATTTAAATCCTAGCTTGAACATTCCTCACCAGATACATATATCCTCATCACTCAATGTTTGAGGTTCTACACTCATACCATCAATGCAACAGTAATTCCATGATCTTGAACATATTCTCAAGTTCCTAAAAATGAGGAACCTATTTGCCATGCATAGACTGATCAAAAGGTCTTTGATAGGTTGTAACTTGGCCTGGTTTGGGGGTAAGAATCTTTTGGTTAGAAGCTGATTAATTTGGAGAGACTGAAATCTGCAGACTTTCTTACATTCATTCCTTCTCAGGTGGAAGTTTGTCAATGGAGCGCGCTGTACCATAAAGCAGTATTTTTCCGAACAACCGGAAAGCTCCAAATTTATCTGAGAGAGTAAAATTAAAGGATTTTGTTAAGATGAAAAATTATAATTTCTCATTAGGTTTTTAAATTGTGAATTTTAGTGATGATCGGAGGGAAATTCGGGTGTGTTTTAAATCACGTGGGATCCGGTACCCACTTAAAGTCAATTAACCACTTAAAGGTCCCTGTTTCTCTTCATTCCCACCCGTTCTTCTTCTTCCAGCCGCGACCCAACAGCCCTTGGCCCTCCATTTTTGCGCAAATTGCTCCTTGCCACAAGCCAACCAATTCTCAACCAAATTCAACAAAGTTTGTGTTGAATCTTGATGGAAAACACCTCCTAAACCCATTGGTAGCCTTGTTTAGGCTTGAAATTGAGTGTGTGAGGAGATCCATGCCCATTTAGGCCGCGGTTTGCTTGGAAAAAAAGGTGATCATGTTGATTTTAAATGCTCCAATGGTGGTGTATACTTAGGTGGAGTCATATACCGTGCAATTGGGTGAGTTATTTCAACATTTCATTGGTTAAATTTTGAGTTGTGATAATTGCCCCTAAAGAGGGATTTTGTGATATGTGGTGTTAGAGAGCTCAAATGGAAAATGTCTATTAGATGATAATGTCTTAGAATGATGTATTAATGCTAGAAATGCAATGAAAATTTTAAGCGAAAAAATGGATTTTTAACTTAGAAAAAAAATGGGTGCATAAAATGGAATTTTTGAGTTTTGTGTTAATGTGTGGTATAGTGAATTGTAGTGTGATTATATGATGTTAGGAAGTGATTATGTGAGTTGTGGGCCATAGGAATTGAGTGGAAATCCTTGGTTTGGACTAACCAAGATTAGGCCATTTATGTACAATTGAGCAAATTGATGTTTTAGAACACTTTGGTGTTGTGTTGTGTGATGGAAAAGTTATTAGATGGATTGTGTGGTGATTGGCATGTGGAAGAATCAATGTAAAAATATGTTGAAAGTGGCAAAATGTGCCTAAAGTGTAATAATTCGCAAAACGTTGCGAAAAAGTCGTAAAACCGAAAAACGACGATTGAACTAGCCTTTGGGTAACCTAAGTAAGTGAAATAAAATGAGAAAGAAAATTTAGAAAAATAAAACCCAAAATAACCCTATTATGGCCAAACCTTAGGGGGAGAGAAGAGGAATTTGACGTTTTTGCGTTTTGACGTATTGTGACTGAAACTGACGGCTGTGCATGGTTGTACAGGTTGCCGTACGTGGACATAGACTTGGAACAGTGAAACAGTGGATTGCCCTTGGTCCTGGATCAAGTGGGTTGAGGTAAGTGATGTGGTTTACACATGTATGTTGAAATTCATGAGTGGATTCAAAGTTCTAAGTGTGTGGAATTGTCCTCTGTGTAGGCGTTCCCTGTTAATCAAGCTGCAAGTGGAGTTCTGCGGAGCTCTGTGGAAGGAAAAAAAAAGGTAACCTCTTGGTACCGGGGCTTGTTCCCCTTTTTGTGTTCCACCTTGCTAGTTGATGGCAACGGTAGGAAGTGTGTATGAGTAGTGTAGAACAGCATGAGCATGCATGTGCATTATCACAGTGGGTACTTATGTACCAGATCTCTGGCCAGTAAATATTTTTTTAGCCTTCGGGCAAGTGTTTCCGGACTGCCACTGGATAGGTCTCCGAGAGGGAGTTCCAGTTGACCCAGGGTCGTGGTGTGTTATCCGGATATGAGCACACTAGGTTGTCTCGGGTGTATATGGTTGGAAGGGGTACCTTGGTGGGTTGTTCTATGAACACGCCAGGGGTAGTACCCATAGGCGTATAGCCGAGGACATGGCGTGGTATTGGTAGCTACCATCCCGCATGTCGTAGTTGTTTCTGATATATTCCCCTTTTCTCTAAATCCCTTGCTTTATCCCATTTTATAACAGTGGTGTCGTTTTTATGCTATTTGTATACATCGAAGTGAACCATTGGGTGGAGTTTTCTCCAAAACCTCTTGGTTACTGAGATATATCCGTATATCTCACCCCGTCTCGGGGCATTTATTTCAGGATGTACCACTGGACACGGAGCAGCGGGCAAGAAGCCCGCATGATGACGAGTGGAGCGGTGGTGTATAGTGTACTTTTTGATGGCCATTTGGCCCAGCCTAGACTTAGAGCATGAACATGTATATGTATGTAGGAGGAGTCCATTAGCATTATGTTCATGTATTTTGGCTAAGTTTAGTTTTCATGTCATTTTAGTTATGAATGTATTTGGTAAGTGAAGTTGTAATATGTAAATAATTGTAGTTTAAAGTTAAAGTTGTAAATGAAAATGTAATCCAGTATTGTAAATGTACCATGGATGTATGTAATATGATGGAAGGGCTTTAGGCCTATTGTAGGTTTATGATTATCTGCATTATGGTTTATGCATGAAATTAATGTTAGTGATTGAAACCATAAAGGATTGAAAGTAAACTGTTTATGTTTTAAGTGTATGTTGGATTGGGTTGTAAGTGCCCCAAGGCGTTGTTGGACCTTGTGTGTGCCACCCATTGGATTTTGCTGGATTTCAGGTGTATTAGTGGTGTTAAACAGGTTATGCAAATTTGGGGATTTTAGGAAATACAAAGGAAACTCTGGCGAATTTTCTGTAGAATTGGCAGTTTTTGGGTGAACTTTGGAGGAGCATATCTCTCTCCATAGTGGTCCGATTGGGACGTGCCATACGCCATTTTGAAGCTTAAGATGTCCCCTACGTTGTATCAAAAGCCTAGGTTCATTGGTGGTGTGAGCAGGCTGTTGTCACGTACTGCCCTGTTCTGTCCTGTTTTAGTGGGCAGATTTGAGGTAGTTTTGAGAAATTAATTCCCGCTTCGTTACTTGTTCAAATTAAGCATACGGTATATCAAATCGAAGTTTGAGGTGTCTAGTTTATGGAGTAAGAGTTTGAGAGCCATTGGTTAGGCGGTTAGGTACAGTTTATTCCATGAAGATTGTAGGTTTTATGTTGTTTTGGAGTTGGTAGGCAATGTTGTTTGTCCAACTTCAAACGGCGATAACCGGAGCTCACGAGCTCGGAATCGAGTTTGTGATAGCTTGTTAGAAAGGTAAGTGAATAAGGAAAAAAGATAACCTGGAGTTTAAGTTCGGATTTTTATTTTGTGTTCGTAGAAAAACAAATTAGCAAGTCCGGTTAAGTGGTAAAAACGTAAAAGTGAGGAATTGGCTAAGTGGGTTTATGGGAACCCCTTAGTGTCTTGTATGTAGTAGATTAAAGTGTACAAACAATTTAAGTAAGTCTTCCGCTAGTGTTACAGTTGCGATCACAGCTTTTAATTATTACGCTTTTTATGTTTTAATTGTTCGCGTAATAATCGGAAAAAGTTTACTCGCATTTTTATAAATGAATTGCTGTGATTGTAACTGCGCTTAATATCATAATTAATGTTAACAATACCGGTGTACAACGGGCTGTTACATTTTATGGTATCAGAGTAGTTTTGTTAGGGAACTCTGATAGAGTATAACTGCATCTTGTGCTGCATAGCTATCTGTGAACTGTTTATGATTACTGCACAGGTGATTCCTCAGTGTGAGTCTGATTAACCCATTCCTTTGTGTTACATGTGCAGATATCATGAGTAGGGCACGGGGTCACCTTCGAGCTAGGGGTGCAGGTCATATGATTGCACAGGATCCTCTTACTGCAGCTATGACAGCTCTGCAGGAGGAGGCAGCTTTAAATAGAAATATGACTGAGACTCTGATGAAAATAACCAAGATATGATGCACGCTTTTATGAATGAGTTAAGAGAAGAGAGGGCTCGGAACAGGGGAGATAATTCACCTCCACATACTGCTACGGAGACTGCTACCCGTACACCATCTGTTACTCCTTAGCAGGAGGGGAGTGGTGCTAGTCGTCATTCTGGCGAGGCTAGTCACCACACTATTGATCCTACATATATTCCAAATCCTATTGTAGATCCTTCTTCTGTTGCTCAGACATCTGGTGCTGCTGGGCAGAGTGTTTTGATACAGGGTGCTACTGGCACTGATGAGCAGAGACTCATTTCTTTCCAAAAACATAAACCGCCATCATTTCAGGGGTCGAGGGACCCGAAGGTAGTGACTACATGGTTAAGAGGGATGGATAAGATATTTCAGGTTATGAGGTGTCAAGACCCCCAGAGATTGCTATATTCTGTTTATATGCTCGAGGGAGATGCACACGAGTGGTGGTATACTACATCTCAACCATTTGTTATTCAGGGTGAAGAAATTACCTGGGCTTTATTTGAGCGGCTGTTTCATGAGGAATACTTTCCCAGTGATGTTAGAGAGGTCAAACAGGGTGAATTTGAGAAATTGGTACAGGGTACCATGACAGTGGAGGCCTATGTGTCGAAATTCAATGAGTTAGTCAAATTTGCTAATTATGGGGGTGTAATGCCGACTACAGAGTTTTTAGCTGCCAAGTTTCAGAGAGGTCTTAATGAGAAAATTTCAAAGAGAATGTCAAATACTACTGTGAGAAATTTTGCAGATCTGGTGACCCAGTGTAAACGGGTTGAAAGTGTTTATAACCGTTATCCAAAGTCTGGTCCTCCAAGGACATCTGGTCCTTCTGGTAATAATAACAACAGGGGTGGCTACTATCAGAACAATAACAGGGGGAGGGGGTTGCAGGTAAGGCAGCCTCCAGGTCAGTTTAAAAGAAGTGGTGGTCAAAGGAGTGGTTTCAATGATAGGGGTTTAAACCCTCGCTGTGATAAATGTAAAAGGTTTCATCAAGGGCCGTGTACTGTGAGCCCGAATGCTTGTTTCAAATGTGGTAAGGTTGGGCATTATGCCAACAATTGTAACAGTAATACTGGGCAGGCTGCGAATCTGCAGGCCTTTCCATCTGCTCCTACGGTTGGTCATGTCTACACTACAAATGTTCAGCAAACTACTAAGGCGCCCAATTTGGTTAAAGGTATAATTTTTATCTCAAATATTGATTTGTCTGTGTTATTTGATTCGGGGGCGACACATTCGTTTGTGGCTGAATATGTTGCAAAAGGATTGGGATTGAAAGTGTCACGGATGTTTCCCCCTATGTGTATTACAACTGCTACGGGAGAGGTTAGTGATTCCTCCTTTGTCTGTAAAGAAGTTGGATTTACCTTTGAAGGCAGGGGTTACACTATTAATTTAATTATCTTGCCCCTGGCCTCTGTTAATTTGATATTGGGTATGGATTGGCTATCTCAAAACTGCGCAATGATTGATTGTTGCGGGAAGAGGTTGATACTTGCACACGAGAGACCCTCGGTGGGTCCGTCTCCTATCTGTCTATGTGTCAAGCTCTTAAAGCCTTGAAGGCTGGGGATCAGGGTTATATTTTCTTGGGTGGATTAGTGGGTGGTAAGGAGATTGAGATTTATACGATTCCGGTGGTTAATGAGTTTGCGGATGTATTCCCTGATGAGATACCGGAATTTCCACCTGAGAGGGAGATTGAGTTCTCGATTGAGTTGTTGCCGGGTGTGGGGCCTATTTCCTTGGCTCCATATCGGATGTCGCCATTAGAGTTGGCAGAGTTGAAGAAACATATAGAGGAGTTGTCTGCAAAGGATTTCATCAGACCTAGTGTGTCTCCGTGGGGAGCACCGATAATATTTGTGAAAAAGAAGGATGGAACCATGAGATTGTGTACTGACTATCGACAATTAAATAAAGTGACGGTCAAGAACAGGTACCCATTGCCGCGTATTGATGACTTGTTGGATCAGTTGAGAGGTGCTTGTGTATTTTCAAAGATTGATCTCCGGTCCGAATACCATCAAATTCGGATTAAACCGGAGGATGTGCCTAAGACGACATTTCGTTCTAGATATGGACACTACGAGTATCAGGTTATTCCTTTTGGGCTTACTAACGCCCCGGCGTTGTTCATGGACCATATGAATCGTATTTTCAAGCCGTATTTGGACCAGTTCGTTATTGTATTCATCGATGATATTTTGATTTATTCTAAGAGCAAGGAGGAGCATACGGAGCATTTGAGGACTGTGTTGCAGGTACTAAAGGATAAAAAGTTGTATGCGAAGCCGTCAAAGTGTGAACTTTGGTTATCTGAGGTGCAATTTTTAGGCCACGTTATTTCCGAAAGAGGAGTTGCTGTGGATCCGAATAAGATTGAGGCTGTTATGGACTGGGAACGACCGAAAACTGTTACAGAGATTCGAAGCTTTCTGGGTCTAGCTGGGTATTATCGACGATTTATTGAGGGGTTTTCCACAATGGTGCTACCATTGACCCGATTAACACGAAAAGATACTCCGTTTGCGTGGACTCAGGAATGTGAAAAATGTTTTTTGAAACTTAAAGAGAAGTTGACTACGGCTCCAGTGTTGACACTCCCCGATCCGGAAGGTGAATTTGAATTATACTGTGATGCGTCCAAGAGAGGTTTGGGGTGTGTACTAATGCAAGAGAAAAGAGTGGTTGCTTATGCTTCAAGACAGTTAAAGCCGCATGAAGAGAATTATCCGACGCACGATTTGGAGCTTGCTGCAATAGTGTTTGCCTTAAAAATCTAGAGGCATTTTCTGTATGGGATGAAATTTGCTGTGTTCAGTGATCACAAGAGCCTAAAGTATTTGTTTGACCAGAAAGAATTGAATATGAGACAGCGGAGTTGGGTTGAATTCTTAAAGGATTATGACTTTGAGTTGAAATACCTTGCGGGAAAAGCTAATGTGGTAGCAGATGCATTGAGTAGAAAGTCTGTAAGTGTGTCCCAGTTAATGCTGTGGGACACGGAGCAGCGGGCAAGAAGCCCGCATGATGACGAGTGGAGCGGTGGTGTATAGTGTACTTTTTGGTGGCCATTTGACCCAGGCTAGACTTAGAGCATGAACATGTATATGTATGTAGGAGGAGTCCATTAGCATTATGTTCATGTTATTTTGGCTAAGTTTAGTTTTCATGTCATTTTAGTTATGAATGTATGTGGTAAGTGAAGTTGTAATATGTAAATAATTTTAGTTTAAAGTTAAAGTTGTAAATGAAAATGTAATCCAGTATTGTAAATGTACCATGAATGTATGTAATATGATGGAAGGGCTTTAGGCCTATTGTAGGTTTATGATTATCTGCATTATGGTTTATGCATGAAATTAATGTTAGTGATTGAAACCATAAAGGATTGAAAGTAAACTGTTTATGTTTTAAGTGTATGTTGGATTGGGTTGTAAGTGCCCCAAGGCGTTGTTGGACCTTGTGTGTGCCACCCATTGGATTTTGCTGGATTTCAAGTGTATTAGTGGTGTTAAACAGGTTATGCAAATTTGGGGATTTTAGGAAATACAAAGGAAACTCTGGCGAATTCTCTGTAGAATTGGCAGTTTTTGGGTGAACTTTGGAGGAGCGTATCTCTCTCCATAGTGGTCTGATTGGGACGTGCCATACGCCATTTTGAAGCTTAAGATGTCCCCTACGTTGTATCAAAAGCCTAGGTTCATTGGTGGTGTGCGCAGCCCATGGGGGCTGTTGTCATGTACTGCCCTGTTCTGTCCTGTTTTAGTGGGCAGATTTGAGGTAGTTTTGAGAAATTAATTCCCACTTCGTTACTTGGTCAAATTAAGCATACGATATATCAAATCGAAGTTTGAGGTGTCTAGTTTATGGTGTAAAAGTTTGAGAGCCATTGGTTAGGAGGTTAGGTACAGTTTATTCCATGAAGATTGTAGGTTTTAGGCTGTTTTGGAGTTGGTAGGCAATGTTGTTTGTCCATCTTCAAACGGCGATAACCGGAGCTCATGAGCTCGGAATCGAGTGTGTGATAGCTTGTTAGAAAGGTAAGTGAATAAGGAAAAAAGATAACCTTAAGTTTAAGTTCGGATTTTTATTTTGTGTTCGTAGAAAAACAAATTAGCAAGTCCAGTTAAGTGGTAAAAACGTAAAAGTGAGGAATTGGCTAAGTGGGTTTATGGGAACCCCTTAGTGTCTTGTATGTAGTAGATTAAAGTGTACAAACAATTTAAGTAAGTCTTCCGCTAGTGTTACAGTTGCGATCACAACTTTTAATTATTACGCTTTTTATGTTTTAATTGTTCGCGTAATAATCGGAAAAAATTTACTCGCATTTTTATAAATGAATTGCTGTGATTGTAACTGCGCTTAATATCATAATTAATGTTAACAATACCGGTGTACAATGGGCTGTTGCAGACATCTTTGGGATTCTTTTTCCCTTTTTTTTCACTATATTTCTTTTTGTTTTCTTTTGTCTTTTGAGCTATCTTTTGATTTCTCAACCCTTTATATTGTTTTTTTCTTAACTTTTTCTTCTTCTCTGAGAAGGACCTTGATTTTTGTTTTTGACTTAGCATTTCAATCTCTCTACCAAGGTTTGTCAATGGAACAGAGTTAACAATATTCATAGGGTTTCTGAATAAATTGGTTTCAGGCTCAAAAGGGTTTATCAATGGAAAATCTTTTAGGTAGGCTATTTGGCTCTAGGCTTAACAAGAATAATTGCCTTTATCATATCAGTAATGCATGCAAGCTAGAGAAACAGTTCAAGTTCTAGAAATTACTACAGTGAGGCCTCTCTATAAGGAGTTTCTGTTTAGGCTCAAATCCTCACAGTTATAGTTCAAACTAGAATTTTCAATTCAGAGTTTTACATCAAGCATTATCCAAAATTTTCACCAAAACAGTTATACAAACGAGCAGTTATCATTCTCAGATAAAAACAATTAAGTGCTCACAGATATCATGCTTCATCTAACTAAATCATGTTACTCACTGAGTAAGATTAAAACATTCTGGAACTGCTTATTCAGGGATTTTTATTATTTTTTTGATAAAGAAAACAGTAAGTAAAATAAATAAACAAAAATTGAGGGTTAAAATGTCTCCCCTTTTCAAAAAAATTCTGTTTAGACGTCTTTTCCATGGTGTAGTTCCGCAGTAATTATCAAATCTCGCATTCAGCATGCCATGCGACAATTCCCAGATTTAGAATGTTGTTGTCCTCAGCAACAAACTATACTAGATGAAAGCTAGTTCTGCCAGATGGAACACACACACCCTTGTTAAATCGTAAAAATAGAATAATCATGAAAATAATGAACAAGAGTCAAAAGGTAACCATAATCATCAACAATGTACTCAAAACATCAAAATGAGTTGCCTAAGGAACTGGCACTGTGTAGTGGGTGATAGTGAAAATGAAATGAAATTATACGTCATCCATGACAACATCAGCTTCAAGATCTGCAAGAACAACATCATCAGCAACATCAGTGGCAGGAGCAGCATCCGTAGCAGGAGCCATAGATGGACCAGCCTGTGCAGGGGGTGGTGGAAATTGTGCCATCAAGCTAGCCATGTTAATCCCTCTATCAAGGTAAAGCTTCTCCATCATACTCATCATGTAATGGTTTTGAACCATCATTTGCTGTTGACGCTGGTCAATAGCCTGAAGTAAGAGGGAATCAGCTGACGGAGGTGTAGAGGAGACTGGTGGTGGTGGAGGTGGAACTGTCCCTCCAGATGCTTTCCAAATAGCCTGCCTGCGGGATTCTTTCTGCATGTCATTAAAATGATCCTGAGTCAGATCTTTCTTCATTTTCACATCGCGTGGCTCTTCTTCAGGTATTTCCACGCCTGCTTGGATACAGAGATGCTCAATCAGCAAGCAATGAGCTAGACTAATGTCGGGTCTGCCCTGAGTAATGATGTAGACTATTCTATCAGATAGAATAGCTCCAATGTGAAGGTTCCTCCAATCCAGAAGAGAATACAATAAAACTGCTCTCTCCACATTCACATCACTTAAGCTTGTGGAAGCAATGATGGTAGAGTTGATGAAAGAGTGCCAGAAGATCGCTTCCTCATTAAGGTCGAGCCTGTCAAATTTCTCAAGTATATCAGGCTGACCATGCTTCGTCTTCCAAGCAGAATGAGGCTATGTGATAGCCTCCCGAACTATGTCAGCAATGGTATGCATTTCCTCTTGATATACCCCTTCAATCGGCTGCATCCTATTGAATTGGTCAGTAAAATAACATTGCTTTGTTGCATCCCAAGAGGTTTGCAGGAACCTCTCAATCTCAAAAGCAGTGAAATAGACTTCTTTCCCCCTCACCCAACTCTTTTTGGTGCTTGCCACAGTTTCTCGGTCCTCATTAGCACAGAATTCCCTTAAGATTGTGCTGCATCTGGCTCTTGGAAAGTGGACCAAATTATTCCAACGCCTCCTCTCAATTGTCAACTTCACTGGACAGTCATCCGCAAGAAACTCACTAGTTCTCCTCTCTTGAATAATCTTCTTTTTCATGAACCAGTTGTAGTACCGGTCCTGTGCCTCAGGTGTGAGGAACCGGTTACTATCAAAATCAATGAGGGCAGGGGCCCTAGGTCTTTTAGTGCCAGCTGCACTACTTCCTCCAGTCTTCTTACCACCACTAGCAGTCTTTTTGGTGATCTTTTTACCCTGCACTCAGAGAAATTTGCCAAAATAGTAGAATTTATGTATGTCAGTGTTAAATAGTGAAAACATACCAGAAATACCCAAATGGTGGTCTGTGACATCTCAATGGGTCAGAATTCCCAGATTTATTAACTTGTGCAGCCAATTATCATGTGCCAGTAAATCACCATGATTTAAATTGAAACTTGAAAGAATGATTTAGCCAACACACCATGTTGAATCAGAGTCAAATTTTCATGAACTAACAACTTAGCTAAAATCATATGATCATGGCAATTATTTTTCACGTTATTTCAACCCGATGCATCTTTTTCACAAGTTCAAAAGTTCATTTATTTCTCACTCACACTCCATGAATTTCATTAATCATACTGCAAAGTGACTATGAGACAATTAACTAACACTTGTCATGGATGTTAAATAAAACATGGTTTCCCTTACAATCATGACACCACAACCCCACAAGCAATGGATAATCATATGAATGACAATACAAATATGCAAATTTCATTTGGAATAGAAACACTCAATGAGGAAATCCATCGAACATGTAGTGGGCATGATGGAAATGAGGTAATCAACATACTCATGACAACCCTAAATTCCAAGCATTTGCATACAATGAAAGCAGAAACAACAATCAAGCATGGCATTCATAAAACAAACAGCTATGTGTTACCTTCTCTCCAACCATTGTGATTGTGAAGTGCACAAATGGGAATCAAGATTTCTGAAGCACAAGCCCCACAAAATATGGAAAAACCTAGCCCTTGACTTGTAAACGGAGAGGAATGGTGGTTGTATGGTGACCGACGGTGGTGAACGGTCACGGTTTGTGGTGGTCGGTGATGGAAGAAGAAAGGAAGTTAAGAAAAAAGAGAGGGAGTGGCGGTGGAAAAAGAAAGGAAGTGAGAGAGAAAAGAGTGATTAGGGTTCTGTATCTTTAAAAAAATAAAAAAAATCCAATCTCAAAGATGTTATTTGTAATATTGAATTTACAATCCCCGGCAACGGCACCAAAAACTTGATGCACCCGGCAAGTGTACTGATCGCACAAGTAATAAAGTGATAAGTATAAGATCGTCTCCACAGGGATTGTAAAACAAGTACCACGATAGCCAGTCCCCTTAAGTTGGACAAATCGATTGTTGTTGGTAAAATTTTGAATAAATTGAGTAACAATAAAAAAAGTAAAGACTTGTCTTTATATTTTTGTTAAAAGGAATAAAGTATGAACGAGAATGAGTGATTTGTAAAAAGATGTGAGAAAACACTGCAGCCAGGGTACATTCACCAAATGATCCCACTTTTTACTCTGGATTGATTCACAATATTCATTTAATTTAATAACTCAGAAAAATTATCATCTCAAAATAATTAGTTAAATCTCAATCCCTTGGTAATTTAACCCTTTAATTCAATTGGAACCCTAATCTCTTAGTAATTCCGCATGAAATTAAGCATTAAGCAGATAAATCCAACGACTGCAATTTATACAAGTCTATCCCTAGAACATGCATAGATCGTTATCTTACCTCCTTTCAGAATCAAAACCCCAACATTCCTATTGCGAGCCCTAATCCCCAAATTATCATCTCCTATTAGGTTGATCAGATCTAACAGAAATAATAACAATACGCACAAGGTAAAGATAAAGTAAATTAAAATAAACAAACATGGTAATTCAATCCTTCGTATCAAATGTTCACATATGGATCGTGACCCTGACTACATTAAAGAGATTTAGCCAACCATTATCATGGCTAGAAAATCAATATTCAATAACATAAAAGAATGAAAGATGAAGAAAAGATGAGATCTTGATGAATTCTATAAGAAGTTCTCTTCTTGAAACGTAGTCGTCCTTCTTGCCAAAAGTTTTCTCTCCTTAGGGTTCAATTTCAATTTATAAAGCCTTTGACCTAATGGAGATTTTTTTTCCAAATCTTGTTTCTGATGCAAAATAACACTTTGTCCGAATCGCCCACGCGGACAGCGTGGTTCCCGCGCTGTGGGCGTCGAAATTCTCGAAACTATGGTGCTGCAAGCGCGGTGGCTTCGGACAATTTTCCTCTTCTGGCGCTGCAAGCGCGGTTTCCACCCTACCAGCGTGGTAGCATATGCCAAATTTTATCTTCCCGCGCTGTGAGCGCGAGAACCACGCCATCAGCGCGATAACCTCTGTCCGAAATGAATCCTTCACGCTCTGAGCGCCATTCCCACGCTCGTAGCGTGGGCCTTTAGTTTCACTTTGTCCTTTTCAGCTCCAATTTGTGCACTTCTCCTATGAAATCAACATAAAGTCAGTATATAACCTCAGATTAAGATATTTGACAAATTAACAGTGATTTTGCCCTTTTCTTGCATCAGATTAAGTAACATTATTCCTCTTTTTATCTTAGAGTTCCTTATATGTTGATCGCATATCACTGACATTATGAAACAAATGTAGGAGTAACTCCGACTTTTAATGCCGGACAAGGAAACCAATTGCAACAAGTCGAAGGGACCGGCGCCGGATGATGACCCTAATGATGATGATGACTTTGCTAGGACTTTAGAGGCATACTAGTTGTTGTTTGTATGTTTTACTTCTTTTAGGACTTCACAGATATATCAGATATTTCTTGTTTGTTTTATTTTGTTTAGAACTTTAGAGACACTTTAGTTGTAGATTTGATGGTTGTTGTTGTTCACTTTTGTTGATATAATATTTAATCTTAATTTAATTGTTTATCCAGTATTTTTTTTGGATATCTGTTGCTCAATTTATGTATTTATATTCATTTGGAATTCTTGTTGTTCACAGGAAAATTAACAAAAGTTTAATACATTTTTTTATTTTATTTTTATTTTAATTCCAGAATTTGTGGCGGAATTTTTCAAAATTCCCTTGCAAAATTTGTGGCCTTTTGCGAGGGAAAATCAAAATGTTCCCTTGCAAATTTGGCAATGGAAATTTAATACAGCCCTTGCAAATTCTGCTACGGAAATTTACGAGGGAATTATACTCACAATTTCCATCGCAATCTGCGACGGAAAAACACTGTTGATAGGTCTGTTGTTTGCGAGGGGAATTTACCTTTTTGCAAGGGAACTTTTCCGTAGCAATTTGTGAGGGAATCAACATATGACAAATTTTCCTTGCAAATCTATTTGCGACTAGGGTTTTAACGAGGGACCGTGTTCCCTCGCAAATTCTGTCGCAGACAGTTTTTGCAAGGGAATTTTTCTGTTTTGCATGGGAAATTGTCCCTTGCTGATTGTGAATTTTCTAGTAGTAAAGCAACAATGATGTTCCAAAGACTTTAAAGGAATTTTCGGAGGAAGAAATTAAAAAAGCAAGTTGGAATGCTAAGGCTAGAAACTTAATTACCAATGCTTTAGGTAGATATGACTATTTTCGTGTAGCTTCTTGCAAAACCGCAAAAGAAATGTGGGATGTGCTTAAAGTAACACATGAAGGAATTAGTGAAGTTAAAGTCTCTAAAATTCTTGGATTGACTAGAGAATTTGAATTATTTGAAATGAATGATGGTGAAACTATTCAAAATATGCAAAAGAGATTAACTCATATTGTTACTCATTTGGATGCATTAGGAGCTTCATACAATAATTTTCAAATTGTAACTAAAGTTTCTAGGAGCTTGAACAGGGATTGGCAACCTAAGGTGACGGCCATTTGTGAATCAAAAGATTTGAAGAATATGTCCATTGCTACACTCTTTGGGAAGCTTCAAGAGCATGAGCTAGAATTGGCAAGACTAACTTTGAAGGAGCAAGCCAAGAAGAAAAGCAAAGGATTAGCTTTGCAAACCACTAGCTCCAAATCTCAAGTGGAGGAGGAAAAGGAAAAGGAGCCATCCGAAGATGAATTAGATGAAGATGAAATGAGCTTCTTTGTAAAAAAGTATGGAAAATTATTTAAGAAGAAGAACTTTAAAAAAAGACCTCCATTTCCTCCAAAGAGAAGATTCAAGGATGAAGGAGCTTCTCAACATTCTCATACATGTTATGAATGTGGAAAAACCGGACACTTTAAAGCTGATTGCCCTAAGCTTCGAAAGAAAGAAAAAAGTGACAAGAATCAATTCAAGGATAGGAAAGATTATAAAAAGAAGGCTTATGCGGCTTGGGATGAAGATTCAAGCTCATCCGATGATTCAAGCAATGAAAAGAAAATGTATGTTTCTTGCAAGATTCTATAGCCTCAAATGATGCAAGTAAAGGAATGCAACATATGTGCTTTATGACAATGAGTCATAATCCGAGGTAAACTCCACTTGCTCTTCTATATCTCCTTCATATGATGAATTGCAAAATTTATTTGATGAATTACATAGTGAATCTTTAGAGCATGTTAAATCTCTTAGAGAAATGAGAAAGACCATTGTCTCCTTAGAAAAACAAATTGCATGCTCAAAAAAAGAAGTAAAAGAGTTAAAGGATGAAAATGAAACACTTAAGTTGATTGATGCTAGTACAAATTATATTAAATGTTTATCATTAAATGATCATGCATCATCATCATCTTGTATTTCATTTGAATATTTAACAAGTGAAATTGATGACTTAAACAATGTGCTAAGCAAGTTTACTTGTGGTAGTGACAACTTAAATGTATTGCTTGGTAAACAAAGATGTATGTTTAATAAATTCGTCTTAGGATTTGACACTAACATACAAGAAAAATCATATAAGAACTTCTTCATATCACCATCTTACATGACTAGTAGTCCTTTCATTAAATGATATCATCGTGGTGGAAAAAGGACATAGTGCATCAATATGTAGGATTAGAAAGAATGGAATTAGTGGTCAAAAGAAAGTATGGGTCCCTAAGGGAACTAGACCCATGACTAACACACAAGGAATCAGACAAATTTGGGTACCAAAGATTAAATGTTAAATTTGTTTTGTAGGTGTGCTTGAAGAGTGCTTCATCTAAATGGGTATTGGATAGTGGGTGCTCAAGACATATGACGGGAGACATTACCAAATTTCTTTCAATTACAAGGAAGGATCATAGACATGTATCTTAAGGAGACAATAACAAAGGGAAGATCCTTGGCATTGGGAGAGTTGGTAACTCCTCATCAGATTGTATAGAAAATATTTTGCTTGTTGATGGTCTTAGACATAACTTGCTTAGTATTAGTCAATTATGTGACAAAGACTTTAAGGTTGTTTTTGATTCTAAATGTTGCAAAATTGAAAATTTAAAAGATGCGCAAGTTAAGTTTAAAGGCTATAGAGTGGATAATATCTATATGATTGATTTAGATGGTATGCCTTCAAATGACGATAATTGCTTGATTAGTAAGGAAAATGATTCTTGGTTATGGCACAAAAGAATTGCACACATTGGCATGAGTCACTTAAATAAGTTGATCTCTAAAGACTTAGTAATTGCTCTTCCAAAGCTTAAATTTCAAAATGACAAACTATGTGATGCTTATGTAATGGGAAAATAAGTAAAGGCTTCTTTCAAATCCAAAGATATTGTCTCAACTACTAGGTCTTTACAACTTTTACACATGGATCTTTTTGGGCCTACACAAACTATGGGCTTTGGTGGCAATTACTATGCATTCGTCATTGTGGATGATTTTTCCCACTTTACATGGACATTATTTCTTGCTCATAAAAGCGAAGCTTTTCAAACATTTAGAAAACTAGCCAAGTTTATTCAAAATGACAAATCTTTGAATATTGTTTCTATTAGAAGTGATCATGGGGGAGAATTTCAAAATCAAGACTTTGAAATCTTTTGTGATGAAAATGGAATTCAACACAATTTTTCCACTCCTAGGACTCCATAACAAAATGGAGTTGTAGAAAGGAAAAATTGTGTCTTGCAAGAACAATGATAAAAGGAAATAATCTTCCAAAATACTTTTGGGCAGATGCCGTAAGCACCGCTTGCTATGTTATGAACCGTGCCTTAATTAGACCCGTTTTAAAGAAAACTCCATATGAACTTTACAAAGGAAGAAAACCAAATATCTTACATTTTCATATTTTTGGTTTCAGATGTTTTGTTTTGAACAATGGAAAGGATAACCTTAGCAGATTTGATTCAAAATCCGATGAAGGTATATTTCTAGGATATTCACTCACAAGTAAAGCATTTAGAATCTATAACAAAAGAACTATGGTACTTGAAGAATCAAATCATGTGATATTTGATGAGACAAACTCTTCCTTGTCAAGAAAAGAAATTTGTGATGATGATATTGTAGAAATCTTGGGCAACATGAATTTAAAAAACAAAAAACAAGAGGATGAACACAAAGAGAAGGAGCAAAATCAAAATGAAGGAACCTCTCAAGTCAACAAGAATGAATGTGATCTTCCAAAGGATTGGAGATCGGCAAAAAATCACCTCATTGATGCGGTAATAGGTGACATGTCAAAAGGGGTAACTACTAGAAACTCCATTAGAAATATTTGTAATCATTTAGCAATTATTGATGAACATTGGTTCTTGGCCATGCAAGAAGAATTAAATTAATTTGAAAGAAACCAAGTTTGGAAACTCGTGCCAAGATCCAATGATTACTCAATAATTGGTACTAAATGGGTCTTTAGGAATAAGCTAGATGAAAATGGAATAATTACTAGAAACAAAGCTAGGCTTTTCGCTAAAGGATATAATCAAGAAGAAGGAATTGATTTCGATGAAACATATGCTCCCGTTGCTAGATTAGAAGTCATAAGATTATTGCTTGCATTTGCATGCATGATGGATTTCAAACTATTTCAAATGGATGTCAAAAGTGATTTCTTAAATGGATATATTCAAGAAGAAGTTTATGTTGATCAACCACCCAATTTTGAAGATCATAACTTGCCTAACCATGTCTTTAAACTTAAAAAGGCTTTATATGGTTTAAAACAAGCTCCAAGATCATGGTATGAAAGGTTAAGCAAGTTCCTTTTAGAACAAGGTTTTGAAAGAGGAAAGGTTGATACAACACTTTTCATAAAAAGGAAAAATAATCACATTTTGCTTGCTCAAATATATGTTGATGATATTATATTTGGTGCGTCTGACATTAAACTTTGTGAAGAATTTGCTAACACCATGCAAAGTGAATTTGAGATGTCAATGATGGGTGAACTCAACTTCTTCCTTGGTCTTCAAATAAAACAAGAGAAAGATGGAATCTTCATCAATCAAAGCAAATACTGTAAGGAGTTGCTCAAGAAGTTGGGAATGGAAAGTTCAAAAGCAATTGACACTCCTATGAGTACATCTTGCACGTTAGACAAGGATGAAGGAGGTAAGCCCGTTGAGATCACTCGATATAGAGGTATAATTGGCTCACTTCTTTTTTTAACCGCAAGTAGATCGGATATTATGTTTAGTCTGTGCATGTGTGCTAGATTTCAAGCCAATCCTAAAGAATCACACTTAAGTGCCGTAAAAAGAATATTGAGATATCTTATAAGCTCTACCCAAGTGGGACTATGGTACCCAAAGGGAGCTCCATGTGAGCTTATAGGTTATTCCGATTCCGACTTTGCCGGTTGCAAATTGGATAGGAAAAGCACTAGTGGCACTTGCCACTTTCTTGGTTGTTCACTAGTTTGTTGGCATAGCAAGAAAAAAATAGTGTGGCATTGTCCACGGCCGAAGCGGAATATGTGGCAGCCGGTAGTTGTTGTGCACAAATTATTTGGATGAAACAACAACTTAAGGACTTTGGGCTTATCTTGATCATATCCCTATTAGGTGTGACAACACTAGTGCCATCAACATAACCAAAAATCCCATCATGCACTCAAGAACTAAACATATTGATATTCGTCATCACTATATAAGAGATCATGTAGAAAATGGTGATTGTGTTTTAGAACATGTTGAATCCTCCAAGCAATTGGCGGACATTTTTACAAAACCACTTTCAAAGGATGTTTTCACCAACTTAAGACGGGAAATCGGTTTAATTGATCCATCTTGCTTCTAAATGTGCATGTTTCACCTCTTATTATCTTAATCACTAATTTGTGCGTCGGAGCTTTCCCCAAAGTTTATTTGCAGGTACTTTGCGTACTTGATATCTTGGGAAGACTATTGGAGTAAATAACTTGTGTAAAGGTAAGGTTTCAATGATTGAAGTTCCAATCACACTCTTGGAGGTAAGCATATTAAGGTAACTTATCATTAGATATTAACTTAATAGTGATATGTATTAATCATCACTCATTTGGACATTCATACCATGAAAAATTTGCAAAAATCAGTTCTAACCATAACCATTTTACTGCATTCTGAACTGCAGTATCCGAATACTTTATCAAAAGTATTCGAATACTTTCATTCTCCAAGAAGTATTCGAATACCAGTCAAAAAGTATTCGAATACTTTTCTCTACAAAAAAGTATTCGAATACCATTCACAAAGTATTCGAATACTCCTGCATTTAATGCTCTGATTTGAGCTTTTATTCGACTACCCACCCCTATACCCCTCATTTTTCTTCTCCTCCGAACCCTAAGCGCTCCCATTTCTGCTCTGCTTCCAAGCGAATCCGGTAGTTGAGTATCTCGATTCCACCTTTACCTTTGATTTCATCTCCTCTCGAATCATCACAGGTATGCTTCTATGAACCCTAATTTTTTAAATTCTCTGTGAGTCTGCTACTGATCTGTACCCTTGCACCTTGTATGCATATATTGTTGATTTTCCTGTTCCCTTGCCTTTCCTTTACTCGCGTTCATATGCTGTCTAAGCTTAGTAATTATCATGTTGCAATTACCATGTTGAATTTCTGGACGTTTGTGCACTATTTCTGGGCTTCTGATGCATAAGTATCCGAATACTAATGAATGAGTATTCGAATACTTCTCCTTCGAGAAAGGTATTCGAATACAATTCGAAAAGTATTCGAATACTTCTCTTCTAAAGAGAGTATTCGAATACCAGTCATGCAGTAGTCGAATACCCAAGACAAAGTATCCGAATACTACTAAAAGTATTCGAATACTTCCCTCTGCAGTATGCTTTTCTGCCATTTTTCTGATACTGCAGCTGTGAATTTTTGATCTCCTTATCATCTCTTATTGCCTATTAACTATTCTCAACAAAATATCAACCATTTGGATCGAATCTTTACATCTTTTTTTTATTGATTTCCTGACTAATACTGCTTTCTGTTTCTCTTCTTTTTCCTCTCATGTACCCTCATGGCTAGCTCATCCACTCCACGTCAGACTCGTCTGAAGTCTATCCCTGATCTTCCCACTGCTGAGGCATCTGACTTTACCCGCTATTTTCCAAATGACCCTGCTCAGCAGAAGAAATTTGCCACCTCCTATCTCCGCAGACGCATCATTGAACCGAAATATCTTGATTCTGCATTCTTCACAAATGAAGGCTTTGAGATCACCACCATTCTTGAGCAGGTCCATCTGCTGGGTTTTGTAGAGCTTCATCGCCCATATGTTGAGCCCATGGTTCGGGAATTTTATCAAAAACTATGCTTCAACAACAATGTATTGCAATCCAAGGTGAAGGGTGTCAACGTCACAATCTATCCATGAGATTGGACTACCCTCATCGATTTTATTCTCGTTTGGGATCTAGGGTTTGATGGATCCGATTACCGTAACTTTGACGGGTACCACAGAGAAGACTTCATCCAATCCATTGTTAGAGATGGCACGTACATCCCTGGCATGGTCAAGTTCTCCCCAGTATGTATGACAGTGCCCAACCGGATTCTACACTATCTCATCACTCATATCATCTCACCTAGGGGCGGTAATCATGCTGTGGTGCTCAACACTGATTTATTTTTTATGTGGGCTATCCTTAACAGGATGCCAATCTATTGGCCTGACACTATATGCCGCATCATGCTCACGACTCATCATCATCAGAATACTCCGCTCCCATTCCCCATGCTAGTTCAGGCTATCATGGAGCATAGCCAGATTCCCATGATTGGAGAGGCAAAGACCACCTTGAGAGATAATCATCGCATTGCGGGCACACAGCTAAAAAAGTGTGGCCTTCGCAAGGTAGCAGGCGAATGGGTTTACTCCTCCGCCGCTGCTCCTGCTGCTGCTCCTATGGATGAGGACGCTCCTGCTCATGATGATGCTAATCCTGCTGATGCTCCTGCCGCTGCAGATCCTTCTATCCCTCAGGCTCCTCCGCGTGCACCTGACCGACGTCCCTGCACTCTCGTTGATATCATGGACTATCTAGTTCACATGAACGAAGTCACGGGCGACCGCCTCACCCGCATTGAGCGTCATCTTGGCATGATTAACGATGATGACGGTGCTGAGGGTCTTTCTCTTCCTGGTTCCCCAGCGATATGACGCCTGCAGTCATTTATTATGCATCACTATCTTTTTGATGACACTGCCCTCTGATGCTAACTTTTATTTACTTTTTGGAGTTTATTTACTTTATCTGGATGGATGTTAATCTTTTTGATAACTCTGACATTATATCCATCTTATGTTTATATGTATCTCCTACTTGTTTTGCATTCCATTATTCTTTTGTTTTTGATGTTGCCAAAGGGGGAGAAGATATTGCAAATTGAGAAAGATATATAAACTAAGGTAAAAAGGGGGAGCACAATCACCAAAGGTAAAAGCAAGGTAAACATAGATCTAGAACTCCGCCATTTACAAATATTTACATATTAAGGGGGAGTCCTAGCATCATCTTATCTAAATACATATTACACTAACCCCTCTTCTCAATATAAGTTTTTCATCATCAAAAAGGGGGAGATTGTGAAACCAATGCGCTTCAAATGAAGAGTTCATTCATGTAAGAGGTTTGATGATAACAAACAAGCATAGAAGCGACGTTAGAGATAACACAACTCGCAACAATCAAAAGTCAAAGGAAGCAATTCAAACAAGTCAACAAGAGCAAATCATTCAGCACACAAGATCAAGATTGAAAACATACTCTTGAGAACTTAGATCTTTATGTAAAGGTAATTGATTAAATGATGCACAAATGAGCTCAAAGGATATTTAACTCTATGCATGCATTATCCATGTCATCAATCACTTGAAAGCTTTGATTATTATGAAAAAGACCCTTGACATGTTTCATAACCTCAAAACATTCTGTACAAGTCAAGGAAATACATTAAAAGTGATTAGAGACTAAAAGGAATGCTTTACAACTCATAAAACTGCATAATTGATGATCTGTCACAGAAAGTATTCTAATACTCCATTGGCTGTATTCAAATACTTATGCTGAGAGCAAAGTATTCAAATACTTTGAGAAAAGTATTTGAATACCAGTTGAATTATTCAAATACCTCTTGAAAAGTATTCAAATACTTACTGGACAGTAAGCAGTGCAACGGCTATAAACGGCTAGTTTTGCGAAAATGAGTGTTCAAAGGGTCATGGGGGCCCTTTATAAATAGTGATCACTATTCCCATTGATGGGACACCTTTCCTAATCATTATTCTTGCTTTATTTCACATCATTTGCTTACTTTCCATCATCTTGATCATAAATCACCTTTGAGCTTTAATCTTGTGTTATTGATCAATACCTATAAGCTTCAACTTGTATAATCTGTACTACAAGAGTACAAATCCTTTTCTAAATACTCTCATTCTATTCATTTGTGTTGAAGGTAGTAAGACCCTAGTGAAAGAGGTTGCTCATAACCTAAGTAAGTGAGTGGAAGTGTAAAGGTTTCAAGAATCAATATTCTTGAAGGTTGTAGTGGTTTGTCAAGCACCCTTGAAGCTTGATATTTAGTGGAAAGTTGAACGGGCGGTTTCAATCTGGACGTAGGTCATGGTGGTGGTGACTGAACCAGGATATATAGTGTTTGCATTCTCTCTAACTCTCTATCTCTTTATATTAGCATTATTTGATTACTTAAGCTTATTTATCTCTTCACTTTACATACCATTTTGCTTGTGTTAATTTCTATTCTCTAAGATTTGCTTGTGTCATATTATATTAACTCAAGAAAATCGATTTCAAGAAAGGAAGTGAGGCATTTTGTGAAAATATCTTTAAAACTCAATTCACCCGCCGTCTTGAGTTTGAGGCCACTTGTCCAACACTGGTCACCTTGCTGGTTCTGCTTCGAGAGACTTTGGGGCTCTGGTGCAGCAGTGTCGTGACATTGAGGATTTTTGCAGCGCGAGTAAGGCCAAGAAGGCCAAGATTGAGGTGCCACAGGGTACTGGTGGTTCCACTTCCTGGAAAGACAGGAAGTTTGGGAACAAGGGTAAAGGAAAGCAGTTGGCGGCTAAGCAAGCGCCAAATCAGTTCAAGAGGACTACGGCTCCGGGGGGTACAGCTAGACCTCCTGCTCCCAGATGCACGGGATGCAGGAAGACTCACTTTGGGCCGTGTGCTACGGGCCAGCTGATCTGTTTTCATTGTGGCAAGGAGGGCCACTATTCCAGAGATTGCCCTTCTTCTACGGGGAGAGCTGCTGCAGTCCAGGCAGTTCCGCTTCAGATGGTTCCCCTTCCACCGACAGTTGCACAGGCAGTGCCACCTACCACCGGTCGTGTGTATACACTAGACCGCCAGCAGTCGGACAGGGCTCCGAACCTTGTCAGAGGTACAGTTACCATTGGTGGTTCTGCAGTAGATGTTCTGTTTGACTCAGGGGCTACGCACTCGTTCATTGCTACCCCAATTGTTGTGGGGCTAGAGTTGTCCATTGCTGTGCTTTCTCCACCGCTGCGGGTGACCACCGCCACCGGAGAAAAATGTTTGACTTCCACTGTTCATCGCGATGTAGCATTTTAGTGGGATGGCCGTGACTTCTCAGTAGATCTGATAGGATTGCTGATGGCCAACTTGGAGATTATTCTAGGTATGGATTGGCTGTCCAGAAACTGTGCATTGATTGATTGTTATGCCAATAGAGTGGTGATGTCTCCGAGTGGATCCACAGTCAGTTCCTCACGGTTCATTTCAGTCCTGCAGACGAGGAGGGCCTTGAGAGCAGGGGCATTTGGCTATGTCATGTTGGGAGGTTTGGTGAGTGGGACACAGGAGGATCTCACTGCATTCCTGTGGTGAGGGAATTCCTCGAGGTATTTCCCGAGGAGATTCTTGAGTTTCCACCGTAGAGGGAGATAGAGTTCTCCATTGATTTATTGCCTGGTGTGGGGCCTATTTCATTAGCTTCATATCGGATGTCGCCACCGGAGTTGGCTGAGCTGAAGAAGCATATTGAGGATCTTTCGACGAAAGACTTCATTCAGCCGAGTGTGTCTCCTTGGGGAGCACCGGTCATCTTCGTGAAGAAGAAGGATGAGACAATGCGAATGTGCACCGACTACAGGCAGTTGAACAAGGTGACGATCAAGAACAAGTATCCCCTTCCACGCATTGATGACTTGCTGGATCAGCTCACGGGTGCTTGCGTGTATTCCAAGATTGATCTCCGGCCCGGATACCATCAGATTCGGGTAAAGCCAGAGGATGTTCCTAAGACCGCGTTTCATTCAAGATACATTCATTATGAGTATTTGGTGATCCCGTTCGGACTCACCAATGCACCCGCAGTGTTCATGGACTACATGAACAGTATTTTCCAGCCGTACCTGGATCAGTTTGTGATCGTCTTCATTGATGACATCTTGATTTACTCCAAGACAGAATAGGAGCATACTAAGCACTTGAAGATTGTGTTGCAAGTGTTGAAAGAGAAAAAGCTATATGCAAAGCTGTCGAAATGTGAGTTTTGGCTCAAGTCGGTGAAATTTCTGGGTCATGTGATTTCCTCTGATGGAGTTGCTGTTGATCCTAACAAGATTGAGGTCGTGATGGATTGGGAAACCCAAGACGATTACAGAACTGAGAAGCTTCTTAGGTTTGGCAGGGTACTACAGGAGGTTCATTGAGGGATTATCCAAGATGGTGTTACCGATGACTTTCCTTACCCGAAAGGAGACTCCATTTGTGTGGACACACGAATATGAGGAGTGCTTTCAGGAGTTGAAGGAGAGACTGACTACTGCACCTGTGTTGGTCCTTCCTGATCCTGCGGAGTGTAAGAACCCGCACCGCTAATTAAGGTAATTAGTAAACTAATTATGATAATTAGGAAATAATTCCATAATTGACCCTAATAAATATTATTGGGCTTAGATAATTATATTGAGTGAGTAAAAATGCTGAAAGTCGCTTTTCGGAAGAAAAGCGCAGATACCGGTTCTGTTACTCGGTATAAATGCGTACCGGAAAAGTATCCCGAAAAATTATAACAAATGCATGATAATTACTAGAATATTATGTAGGACTTGTAAAACAAGTTTCAAGTCAAAATGACGTAATCTGATGCCAGAACTGATACTGGCTATGGAAAAGCGCGTACCGGAAAGGTGCTCCGAAAAATAAAATAAAAATATGACAAATCTTAGAAAAATGTCTAGGTCTAGAATCCAAAGTTTGAGATCAAGATCTTTTACTTTGCGATTAAGGCTAATACTGTGCGATTAGTGGCTTGTGCCTATAAATAGGCACATTATGAGGGCACAAAACCCTAGGAACACACACCAAAACGTGGAGGCTGCAGCTGAGGGAGGAAAACACTGTTCCATTGACTCTCCTTCACCCTTTGAGCTTCCTTTGCTCTTCTTCTTCTTCTTTTGGCCTTGATTATCACCTTTCATGCTTGTTTAAACACTTGTGAGGGTGAGAGTGAGCCTTGAGACTTCATTGGGGCCATCATTCTGAGTTGAGAAAGCTGTGTGTGTGTAGTTAGTGAGCATGAGTTTGGAGCTTTAGTGATGGCTACCTTGTGGTAGTCATTGTGAGCTTCAAAGTGCCTTCTTGTGGTGCAAGAACCCATCTTGAAGTGCCATTTTCGTGCTCCTACTTAGGCTGAGTTTGAGGAACCTTGGGAGAGCTCCAAGAGCACAACTTGCCTCTGTTTTGAACTTTGGTAAGTTACCTCACTATGATCATGAGTTTATGATGCTTAAAGTTGGTGTCTTGGCATGTAAAAAGTTAAAATGAAGTAACCAACACCTAAATGAACTTGTATATGCTTAAAGATGCATGCTTTAACGTGTACATGTGTTAAAAGTTGAATCTTTGGGATGGATATTCACGAAATGCAGAAACTGCATTCTGTCGTGAGATATCCGGATATTTGTCGAACAGATATCCGGATATCAGTATCCGGATATGGTATCCGGATATTGATATCCGGATATGGGATCTGGGTATCCGGATATGACATATCCGGATATGTCCAGTGTGATATCCGGATATGGCATATCCGGATATGCCCCTTCTGATATCCGGATATCCTGGGTTCTGCGCAGACAGTAGCTGTACTGTATGAACAGTAAGCTATTGGGTGGGTGTGGACCCTAGTTTAAGGAAGTTGAACTTCTGTAATAAATGGACTAAGTCAGAATCACATGATTAAGGGCTTATGGCTTTGTTGGAAGCCTTGAGACGTAAAACGTAAAGGAAAGGCGTAGTCTTTAAGTTGTATGCTTGTGATGCATTAATATTGACTTGTTAATGGTCCATATCAGATTGTGATACTGCTGTTTGTGGACTAGTGAGTGGTTGGACTCTTGGCTTGGATAGCTAGCTTGCAAGGTAAGCTTTTGTGTCCTCGGTTTAGCCATTTTGATGTTCCACCATGTCCCATGGGGATAGGTTTATGCATGCTGTGTTACATGCTTTGATTATTTTGGAAATGTTGTTGAGCTGTTTATATGCAATGAGCTTTTTATGATGCATGTGGTGTCCACCTAGACGGCAATCCTGAGTATGTAGTACATACAAGATGGAGAAGCATGTGGGTGAGGTGCAGGTAGTATCCATGTACTCATGTAGGCATAGACGTATTCCTACATTTCTCTGGCCAGTAGATTTGAAAGCACACATGACATGATTAATTGCTGCATCGCATGATTTTGGAACTTATATTGTAAATACTGTTTTTGGAACTTATATTACACATGTAAGTGAGCTTGGGGTGGAGACTCCTTGAGGACCCCTTGTCTTACTGAGATTTCTTGTTAGAGATCTCACCCCACGTTTGGGGACGCTTATTTCAGGATCAGGTAATGTTGAGGGCTCAGGTGGCAGGAGGCCAGAGCTGAGCTGATATTCTGATGTGCTGTCTTGCTGGATTGACTGCTGTTATGTTTTCCGCTTATTTATATTTTCTGCTCTGTTTATGTTAAGTTTATATTGAGACTATTTGTGGGCATTGTTGCCTTATTTGGTGAGCATGGGATTTGTCCATGCCACATGGTTGATTATGTCTTTTAATTCGCTGTTGTAATTAATGTATCAGGATTTTGACCCAGGCTGCATGTTGTAGTCCTGCGGTTCTAGATACACACATTATATTTATGTACGAGGTATTCAGTTAGTTGTCTTGCAATTTACATACAGGCAGTATTTTTATGAAAATGATTAAGTAATCAAGTTGGATAAGTTAATGACGTCATAATTGAATTAAAGAAAAAGTTATTCCGCATTTTAATTAAGCGTGGCTTAATACGATAGTGTGTTAACAATCCGGGCTAACACGGGCTGTTACATTTTATGGTATCAGAGCACTTTCTAGGGAAAAGCCTGTATGTATTGCAATAACTTAGGATGAGTCGTTGCGTGTCTACTTTGTGTTCTCTCTAACTGGTGTGTGTTACGATGATGTATATGTGACCACATGGCGTGGGCTTGATCAACTCATTCTTTGTGTAACTTGTGCAGAGTCATGGTGCCACCAAGGAGGAACGCGAGTACGAGCGAGGATCAGACGGATCCTGTCCTGGCTGCATTGGCTGAAATGCAGGCGGCCCGACTAGCCGACCAGGAAGCCACGAGGCTGGCGAACCGGGCGATGCTGGACGCTATTCGAGATGCGAACCGGCAAACCACGGCAGAGGTTCTGGAGGAGAACCGGATGGCCAACATGACGATGATGAGGGTCATGTTGGAGGAGTTGAGGGCTGGTCCTGCTGCGGGCCAGGGTCCTCCACCACCTCCACCGCCGCCACCGCCTCCACCTCCGCCTAGTCAACAGGAGGACACCCAGAGCCAGATGGGTGAGGGTAGTCACTTGACGGGGGCTATGCAGACTATCCCCGTACTTGCTGAGGATCGTGGCGAGACCGACTCCCGTTTTTCTGGCGGCCAAGTTCCGGAGGGGACTTAATGAGGATATTGCTGGACATCTCGCTGGTTCTGCTTCGAGAGACTTCGGAGCGTTGGTGCAGCAGTGCCGCGACATCGAGGACTACTGCCGGGCGAGTCAGGCCAAGAGGGCCAAGGTTGAGGTGCCGCAGAGCGCTGGTGGTTCTACTCCCTGGAAGAACAATAATTTTGCCAACAAGGGCAAGGGCAAACCGTTGGCGGCTAAGCAAGCGCCAAACCAGTTCAGAAAGACTGCCGCTCCGGGGAACGCCGCTAGACCTCCTGCTCCCAGATGCTCTGGATGCGGGAAGTCACATTTTGGGCCGTGTTCTACCGGGCAACTGATTTGTTTCCAGTGTGGCAAGGAGGGCCACTATTCCAGAGATTGCCCGTCGGCGAGAGTTGCTGCAGTGCAGGCTGTGCCGTTGCAGATGGTTCCTACTGGGGCGCCAGCCGTGCCACCTACTACTGGGCGTGTGTATACGTTGGATCGTCAGCAGTCGGACAGAGCTCCGAACCTGGTCAGAGGTACTGTTACCATTAGTGGATCAACTGTTGATGTATTATTTGATTCCGGGGCAACGCACTCTTTTGTTGCTACCCCTATTGCTGTGGGGCTTGAGTTGCCCAATGATGTGCTTTCTCCACCGATGCGGGTTACCACCGCCACCGGAGAAAAATGTTTGACTTCCACTGTTCATCGCGATGTAGCGTTTCAGTGGGATGGCCGTGATTTCTCTGTAGATCTGATAGGATTGCCGATGGCCAACCTGGAGATTATTCTGGGCATGGATTGGTTGTCCAGAAACTGTGCATTGATTGACTGTTGTGCCAAGAGAGTAGTGATGTCTCCGGGGGTCCATTGTTCATTTCAGTCCTGCAGGCGAGGAGGGCCTTGAGAGCAGGGGCATTTGGCTATGTCATGTTGGGAGGTTTGGTGAGTGGGACACAGGAGGATCTCACTGGCATTCCTCTGGTGAGGGAATTCCTCGAGGTGTTTCCTGAGGAGATTCCTGAGTTTCCACCGCAGAGGGAGATAGAGTTCTCCATAGACTTATTGCCTGGTGTGGGGCCTATATCGTTGGCTCCATACCGGATGTCGCCACCAGAGTGGCGGAGCTGAAGAAGCATATCGAGGAGCTTTCAGCGAAAGATTTTATTCGGCCGAGTGTGTCTCCCTGGGGAGCACCGGTCATTTTTGTGAAAAAGAAATATGGGACCATGCGGTTGTGCACCGACTACAGACAGTTGAACAAGGTGACAATCAAGAACAAGTACCCTCTTCCACGCATTGACGATTTGCTGGATCAGCTCAGGGGTGCTTGTGTGTATTCCAAGATCGATCTCCGGTCCGGTTACCACCAGATACGGGTAAAGCCGGAGGATGTTCCAAAGCTTTCGCTCGAACAAAGCAGTATACAAACGCCCTCCGTATAAAAATTTTTTAGAGTCAATGTCACTTATAATTACTTTTCACAAAGGTTTTCCAAAATAGCCATTGTTCATAAAAGTTCAAGCTAACATAAATATGACAAAGACTACAGTCATCCAAAAGTACCAAAACATTAATCATTACAGTTATCCATTTAAACAAACAGCAACACTGATAATCCACGCATCAGCAATCAACAGCAAAATATTACTCCTTCAAATGCTCTTGCGTCCTCCTGCCATTTTGGAAAAATAGCAGCCCCGAAGGGGTGAGAATAATCCCAGTAGTGTGGCAATAAAACCAATAATATAACAATATTAACTAGGCACAAAATCATAAACAGTCACTTCAACATATCCTTGTTCCTTTTCCTTTTTATCATATTCATATATTGCGTATATAACGCCTTTCCTTTGCGCTTTTAGCACCGTCGTGCGCGCACTTCACAGTGGAATCAATTATCCCTTGGCACCTGAGCTCCATGTGGATTCCATCTGTGGGCCTATGCGGACTGATGCCAGGTGTCCCATACCCCGGTACCTTGGGGATGCCTATATGATGCTTGCTCAAACACATGGTCCTGTACATAACTATTCTAAAACAAGGCCTATATGATCTTGTTACATGCATGACATGCTATGCTTTCACACACAAAGCGTAAAAATGCGGTATAATGTAAGATGCATGCTTATATACCTTTCATATGCGTTATGCTGCCACATAACGTCTTTACCTCATAGTCATATAGCCATCACGGCACATTTTTGGCAGTTTCCTTTCATTATAATGGAACATAATATACTTACGGCATATGGAGCATCATGTTACAATTCTATACCAGTAGTCAATAGTTACATTAGGCATCATCGCCTGACACTTACCTTAGCTTTCCTTAAATATTACCAACGGCAGCGAAATATTCTCACTTCTTAAGCGCACCTAAATCAATTAAAACTAATCATTTACAGTGGCTATTTACAGCAGAACAGAGAGCATACAGCAGTGTCTACAGCAGCAAAACAGTGAGCATGTTTACAGCAGCAAAACAGTGAGCAGTTTACAGCAGCAAAACAGTGGGCATACAGCAGTATTTACAGCAGCAAAACAGTGGACATACAGCAGTGTTTACAGCAGCAAAACAGTGGACATACAGCAGTATTTACAGCAGCAAAACAGTGACATTTACAGCAGTAAAACAGTGAGCATACAGCCGCAAAACAGTGAGCATACAGCAGTGTTTACAGCAGCAAAACAGTGAGCATACAGCAGCAAAACAGTGAGCATTTACAGCAGCAAAACAGTGACGTTTTAAACAGAAACAGTGGCGTTTTTAAAACAGAAACAGTGGTGTTTTTAAAACAGAAACAGTGGCACTTGAACTTCCAAAACAGTGGCATAAATCTTGGTTTTGGACATTGAAACAGTGGCATATCATGGATTAAAACAGTGACATTTTATGCATACAAACAGTGGTATAGAAGGACTAATACAGTGGCATTTTTATGCATAAAAACAGTGGCATATGATGACTAAAACAGTGGCATTTGATGCATAAAAACGGTGGCATTTATGCATATAAACAGTGGCATATGATGACTAAAACAGTGGCACATTATGCATAAAACAGTGGCATATTATGCATAAAAACAGTGGCATGTTAAGCATGGAAACAGTGGCATTTCATGACTAAAACAGTGGCATTTTAAGCATGGAAACAGTGGCATTTCATGGCTAAAACAGTGGCTTAAGGAGCACTAAAACAGTGACATATATGTGCAGAAACAGTGGCATATAATGTGCAGAAACAGTGGCTTTTAAGTGCAGAAACAGTGGCATGTAATGTGCAGAAACAGTGGCTTTTAAGTGCAGAAACAGTGGCATGTAATGTGCAGAAACAGTGGCTTTTAAGTGCAGAAACAGTGGCAAGAAACAGTGGCTTTTAGTGCAGAAACAGTGACATATAATGGTGATTTTGAGGGACCGAAACAGTGGCATTTTATCTACAAAACAGTGGCATATGAAACCGAAACAGTGGCACCTTTCTTCTTTAAAACAGTGGCCTAATTTTACAAAACAGTGGCATATAATTTTAAGCATGATCATGAGACTTTTACTCTACAACTCATGCATACAAATCATCATAAAATGGCTCCATACTTATACTTTAATCATGCTCAACCAAGGATCCAAAGCAACATATATACAAGGAGACATTTGAGCATACATACATGGCTACACTAAGAAAGAGTTCAAGTTCAAGGCCTACCTCTTGTAGCACACCCTTCAAAGTCAAGAATCACACCACCTTCTAGCTTCACTACACACAAGTCCACACTTCCTAAGAGATCCTATGCGCAACAAGGTGAGGAACAAGGCTAGCACTAGCTTGGTGTATGGTTGAGGTGAGGGAAGGAGGGAGTTGGCTTGGCAAAGTCTTCTTGCTCCAAGGTGGCTTGTTGGTGCGGCTAGAGGGAGTGAGGAGGAGGAGGAGAGTTGGCTGCACTTGCACATGAAGCCAGCCCCCTCTCCATGCGCACATATATAGGGAAAGTGAGGGAAAATTGCCATGATTAACTATCATAAAAAAATTCAGATTTCTTTGAGAGGATGGGGCTGCAAATAAGGCTGAAACAAGCAAGGTTTGCTTCTACTTTACTCTATTTACATGCAAAGAGAGAGGGGTGATATGATCAGATTTGGAGCTGTCCAAAATCAGAGAAATTTCCTGCATAATTGACCAAGTTATGCGCATGAAGTGGGGTGGAATGGATGCATCATGAGCACATGCAAAAGGTTCACTAAGTCAACAAGCAACTCAACTTGATGGCAGCCAAAAATCTGCCTTGATGCAGTCCTTGGTGCGCAAATTAAGAGAGGAAAAGAGGTGCATTATGAGCACTGATTTGTGGCAGCCTAAGCACTCATTTTTGGGCTGTCCTAATTCAGAAAATTTCTGCATAAAAAGCTAAACCATGCGCACAAGGTGAGGTGTGAGGGAGGTTCACTAAGTCCACAAGCAAGAGAGCTTTGTGGCAGCCAAGGATTCTGATTTTTGGAGCTGTCCTCTGCGCAAAAATGATGAAAATGCAGTCCCAAAATCTTACTTATGATGCATGTGGAAGGAGGAGGAGGTTTGACTCATGATGGGCTGCAAAAGCTTGCCAAAAATCTGCACAATGCAGTCTCATGATGGAGAGTGTAAGTGGTTATCCAAGTCAACAAGTTATGCAGTTTTGGTGACACAAGAAATCTGCACAAAGGTCCCTCCCATGTGCGCCTAAATGGAGAAGTATGCAGCCTAATTTCATGCTCAAAGGTCCATGTGTCTTCCATGCAATAAAATTGAAATCAAGTGTGCAAAGGTCAAGGTGAGGTGGCGGTTGAACATGAAGGAATTTGGCAGATTTTTCTAAGTGTAATCCACCCACATGTGCGCATAAATGAGAAGGAAAAACAACTAGCCAAGTAGTGTTCCTTGCTGCACAAGGCAGCCTTGTTGGACTAGGCTTTAAGGAGGATAAGTGGTTACAACTTTGGGCTAAAACAAGGTAGGTTCAAAGGCCATCCTTGGGCCATTGGCCACACACCAAAAATCCAATCACACAAGTCCAATATTAACTAGTCCACACACACACACTAGCCCACATCCAAACACTAATGCCTTCTAACACACACTCACATTACTCATAAGATTAAATTCACATGTCTACATGTGTACCCTCCTAAGATTTAATTTAATTATTTACCAAGGGGTAAAGGTCATACAATTCACAAGCCATTACACATAATCCATACATCCGAATTCTGCACATGAACCTATAGCATGTAGTACTTATGTATTTTACTAATTATGCGGGATGTTACACTCTCCCCACCAAAAAGGAATTTTGCCCACAAAATAAACTTACTTAAGAGCTAAACAGTTCTGGATAGCGTTTCTGAACGTCGTCCTCGCGCTCCCAAGTGGCTTCAGCTGCCGATCTGTTGTTCCATAATACCTTCACCAAAGGAATCTCTTTAGAACGGAGTCGCTTGACGGATCTTTCAAGAATTTGGAATGGTTGCACTTGATAAGTCAGATTTTCCTTGAGTTCCACTTCTTCTGGTTGTAATACGTGGGATGGATCAGAGAGATACCTCCGTAGCTGAGACACATGAAATACATTGTGAATTCCTGACAGATTGGGTGGTAAAGCCAACCGGTATGCGGACTCTCCAATCCGGTCCATAATCAGATACGGTCCTAAGTATCGTGGACTTAACTTCTTTACTCCCATTCTCCTTCCGAGTCCCGATGTAGGAGTGATTCTCAAAAATACATGGTCTCCGACTTCGAAAGATAGAGGCTTATGACGCTTGTCGTAATAACTCTTCTGTCTGGCCTGAGCCCTCTGCATATTTTCTCGAATCTTCTTTACTTGTTCGGGTGTTTCTTGAATCAGGTCAGGTCCTAACATACTTCGCTCTCCTACTTCAGTCCAACATAAAGGGGATCTGCATTTTCTCCCATACAGAGCTTCATACGGTGCCATCTGAATGCTGGAATGGTAACTGTTGTTGTAAGCGAATTCAATCAAGGAAAGATAGCTATCCCAGCTGCCTCCTAACTCTAAAACACATGCTCGTAACATGTCCTCTAATGCTTGAATGGTGCGTTCCGTCTGGCCATCGGTCTGCGGATGATAAGCAGTACTCAACCTCAATTGGGTCCCTAATGCTCTTTGAAAGGATTCCCAAAACTTGGACGTAAACTTGGGATCACGATCACTGACAATACTCGTAGGAACTCCGTGCAGCTTCACAATCTCCTGCAGATAGATTCTAGCAAGCCTTTCTGTATCATATGTGGTTCTAACACGCAGGAAATGAGCTGACTTCGTTAAACGATCGACAATCACCCAGATAGAATCATATCCTTCTCGCGTCCGAGGAAGTCCAACAACAAAATCCATCGCAATACTGTCCCACTTCCATTCGGGGACCTCCAAAGGTTGAAGGAGTCCCGACGGTTTCTGATGTTCGTACTTCACCTTCTGACAAGTTAAGCATCGAGATACATACTCCGCAATATCACGCTTCATACCCGGCCACCAAAACGAGGTCTTCAAATCATGGTACATCTTCGTGGATCCAGGATGAACTGCATACTTACCCTTGTGAGCTTCCTGCAAAACTTCTTGCTTCAACTCTTCATTCGGCACAACCAGCCGTCCTTGAAATCTCCAAACATCCTTCTCATCCTTTACAACATCTTGGTTGCCAACCAAATCACGGACTAACTCTTCGTCTTTCTGAGCCTCCTTAATTCTACTGATCAATTCATTCTCCACCTTTATATTTCCCAATCTTATTCTACTTCCTCTCTCGTCTACCGATAAGTTCAAGTCTCGAAAGGCCTCAAACAATTTCAGCTCTTCTATCATCAGAGTTGCAGTGTGTAGAGTCTTCCTGCTCAGGGCGTCAGCTACCACGTTCGCCTTTCCTGGGTGGTATTTAAGTTCAAAATCGTAGTCCTTCAGAAATTCCATCCACCGCCGTTGCCGCATATTCAGCTCCTTCTGGTCGAACAAGTACTTCAAACTCTTATGATCGCTGAACACGTCAAACTGCGAACCATACAAGTGATGCCTCCAGATCTTAAGTGCGAACACTATAGCCGCTAACTCCAAATCGTGCGTAGGATAATTTTCTTCGTGAGGCTTCAGTTGTCGAGATGCATAAGCTACTGCCATACGGTCCTGCATCAACACGCATCCAAGTCCTTTCAGCGACGCATCGCAGTACACTTCGAACTTTTGAGTAGGATCCGGAATCGTGAGTACGGGAGCACTCGTCAATCTGCTCTTTAGCTCCAAAAAACATTCTTCACAAGCCTCAGTCCACTCAAAAGGCTTGTCCTTCCGAGTGAGACGGGTAAGAGGTTGCACTATCTGAGAGAAATTCTGGATGAACCTTCGATAATATCCAGCCAGACCTAAGAAACT
>JAVKPL010011570.1:35000-45000 GCA_032173675.1 Gastrolobium villosum | reverse complement strand
GCAGAAACAGTGAGCATACAGCAGTGTCTTACAGTGGAAAACAGTGAGCATACAGCAGTGTCTTATAGTGGAAAACAGTGAGCATACAGCAGTGTTTTACAGCAGAAAAACAGTGAGCATACAACAGTGTTTTTACAGCAGAAAACAGTGACGTTTGTGCTTAAAACAGTGAGCAGAAACAGTGAGTTGTTCTTTTAAAACAGTGAACAGAAAACAGTGGTATTTTCCTTAAAAACAGTGGACAGAAACAGTGACGTTTTACAGCAGGAAAACAGTGAACATACAGCAGAAACAGTGACCATTTTGAAACAGAAACAGTGGCTCTTTGGACATCAACAGTGGCAGAAACAGTGACATCAAACAGGGGCAGAAACAGTGACATCAAACAGTGGCAGAAACAGTGGCATTTGAACGTTAAAACAGTGACATAATCAATGACATTTGAACCTCAAAACAGTGGCATAGGTAGTGTTATTTGTGCATCAAAACAGTGGCATGAATGGTAACATTTAATCATTAAAACAGTGACATTAGTGGTGATATTTGCACATCAAAAACAGTGGCAAAGGGAGTGGTTTTTGAACATTAAAACAGTGGCATGAATGATACATTTGAACATCCAAAACAGTGATATAAATCATGATTTTTAGACATTAAAACAGTGGCAAAACAGTGGCAAAATGGACTAAAACAGTGAGTGTTTTTATGCAGAAACAGTGGCACATGATGGACTAAAACAGTGAGTGTTTTTATGCAGAAACAGTGGCACATAATGGACTAAAACAGTGAGCATTTTATGCATAAAACAGTGGCATATTATGGACTAAAACAGTGGCATTTGTGTGCAGAAACAGTGGACTAAAACAGTGGCATATGTGTGCAGAAACAGTGGCATATAATGGACTAAAACAGTGGCATTTGTGTGCAGAAACAGTGGCATCAAAATGGTGATCTTGAGGAACCGAAACAGTGAGCATTTTATCCTCAAAACAGTGGCACATTCATAGGGAAACAGTGGCATATTTCTCTTCAAAACAGTGGCATATTCATATAAGAAAACAGTGGCATGAACTTAAACATAACCATGAGATTTTCATTCTATAACTCATGCATACAAGTCATCATAAAGTAGCTCCATACTTATACTTTAACCATGCTCAATCAAGTACCCAAAGCAAAACATATTCAAGGAGACATTCAAGCACACATATGATTACACACCATGAAAGAGGTCTAAGTTCAAGGCTTACCTCTTGTAGCACACACTTCACCACACCCTTTCTAGCTCTACTTCACAACAAGTCCCCACTTCCTAGGATGTTCTATGCGCAAGAGGTGGGGAGGGACAATCTTGGACAGCTTCCAAGGTTGAGGACAAGGCTGGACAGTGAGGGAAGGTGAGTTGTCTTAGCAAAGTCTTCTTGCTCCAATGAAGCTTGTAGGTTCGGCTAGGAGGGTGAGGGAATGAGGGAGGAACTTGGCTGCACTTGTGCAAGGTGAGGAAGCTCTCTAGTTTGCGCATACTTAAGGAGAAGTGAGGGGAAGGTTGCAATGATTAAACATCATGAAAATTCTGGTTGCTTGAAGAAGTGGGGCTGCACACAAGGTTGCTTCTAAAGTACACTATGCACATGCAAGGAGGTGAGGGGAAGAGTTCAGATCTGAATGATGCTACCAAAGTCAGAATTTTAAACATAAACAAGCAAGCTAGGCGCACAAGATGGAGTGGGAAGGAGGTGCATCATGAGCACATGCAAGGAGGTTTACTAAGTCAACATACAAGACAACTATGTGGCAGCCAAAAATCTGAATTTAGGCAGTCTAGGTGCGCATGGGATAAGAGGTTGCAGCCCCAAAAATCTTCTTTGATTGCATGTGGAAGCAAGGGGCAGATTTGGCTCATGATGGACTGCCAAAAGCATGCAAAAATCTGCACAATTCAGCCTCATGATGGAAGGTGTAAGGTGGTTCTCCAAGTCAACAAGTTAGGCAGTTTTGTGTCATAGAAAAATCTGTTCTATGACTCCCCCCATGTGCGCCAAAATGAAGAAAAATGCAGCCTAAAATCATGCTAAATGGTACATGTGTCTTCCATGCAATGAAGTTGAAATCAAGTGATGCACAAGCTAGGTGATGTGGCGGTCAAACAAGAGGAAAATTGGCAGATTTTTCTAAGTATTCTCTACCTCTTGTGCGCATGAATGAGTGAGGGAATACATCAAGTCAAGTGAAGGTTCCTTGGTACACAAACAACCTTGTTGGACAAGGCTTAGGGGAAGAAATATTGGGTACAACTTTGGGCTGAACAAGGTGGATCCAAAAGCCATCCTTGGGCCATTGGCCACACACACAAAGAATCCAATCACATAAGTCCAAAAGTGATAAGTCCACACACACACTAGCCCACTTCCAAAGTCCAATAAACACTAAAGCCTTCTAACACACACTCACATTACTCATATGATTAAATTCACATGTCTACATATGTATCCTCCTATGATTTAATTTAATTAATTACCTTAGTCTTATCCAAGGATAAAGGTCAAACAATTCGCAAGCCATCACACATAAACCATACATCCGAAATCTACACATACATCTATAACATATAGTACTTATGTATTTTACTAATTATGCGGGATGTTACACTCTCCCCACCAAATAGGAATTTTGTCCGCAAAATAAACTTACTTAAGAGCTAAACAGTTCTGGATAGCGTTTCTGAATGTCGTCCTCGCGCTCCCAAGTTGCTTCAGCTGCCGATCTGTTGTTCCATAATACTTTCACCAAAGGGATCTCCTTAGAACGGAGTCGCTTGACGGATCTTTCAAGGATTTGCAACGGTTGCACTTGATACGTCAGATTTTCCTTTAGTTCCACTTCTTCTGGCTGTAACACGTGAGATGGATCAGAGAGATACCTCCGTAGCTGTGACACATGAAATACATTGTGAATTCCTGACAGATTGGGTGGTAAAGCCAACCGGTATGCAGACTCTCCAATCCGGTCCATAATCAGATACGGTCCTAAGTACCGTGGACTTAACTTCTTTACTCCCATTCTCCTTCCGAGTCCCGATGTAGGTGTGATTCTCACAAATACATGGTCTCCGACTTCGAAAGATAGAGGCTTATGACGCTTGTCGTAATAACTCTTCTGTCTGGCCTGAGCCCTCTGCATATTTTCTCGAATCTTCTTTACTTGATCGGATGTCTCTTGAATTAGGTCAGGTCCTAACATACTTCGCTCACCCACTTCAGTCCAGCATAAAGGGGATCTGCATTTTCTCCCATACAGAGCTTCATACGGTGCCATCTGAATACTGGAATGGTAACTGTTGTTGTAAGCAAACTCAATCAACGAAAGATAACTATCCCAGCTGCCTCCTAACTCCAAAACGCATGCTCGCAACATGTCCTCTAATGCTTGAATGGTGCGTTCCGTCTGTCCATCGGTCTGCGGATGATAAGCAGTACTCAACCTCAAATGGGTCCCTAATGCTCTTTGAAAAGATTCCCAAAACTTAGATGTAAACTTGGGATCACGATCGCTGACAATACTCGTAGGAACTCCATGCAGCTTCACAATCTCCTGCAGATAAATTCTAGCAAGCCTCTCTGTATCATACGTGGTTCTAACACGCAAGAAATGAGCTGACTTCGTTAAACGATCAACAATCACCCAGATAGCATCATATCCTTCTCGCGTCCGAGGAAGTCCAACTACAAAATCCATCGCAATACTGTCCCACTTCCATTCGGGAATCTCCAAAGGTTGAAGGAGTCCCGACGGTTTCTGATGTTCGTAGTTCACCTTCTGACAAGTTAAGCACCGAGATACATACTCCGCGATATCACGCTTCATACCCGGCCACCAAAACGAGGTCTTCAAATCATGGTACATCTTCGTGGATCCAGGATGAACTGCATACTTACCCTTGTGAGCCTCCTGTAAAACTTCTTGCTTCAACACTTCATTCGGCACAACCAGCCGTCCTTGAAATCTCCAAACATCATTCTCATCCTTTACAACATCTTGGTTGCCAACCAAATCACGGACTAACTCTTCATCTTTCTGAGCCTCCTTAATTCTACTGATCAATTCATTCTCCACCTTTATATTTCCCAATCTTATGCTATTCCCTCTCTCGTCTACCGATAAGTTCAAGTCTCGAAAGGCCTCAAACAATTTCAGCTCTTCCATCATCAGAGTTGCAGTGTGCAGTGTCTTCCTACTCAGGGCGTCAGCTACCACGTTTGCCTTTCCTGGGTGGTATTTAAGTTCAAAATCGTAGTCCTTCAGAAATTCCATCCACCGTCGTTGCCGCATATTCAGCTCCTTCTGGTCGAACAAATATTTCAAACTCTTATGATCGCTGAACACGTCAAACTGCGAACCATACAAGTGGTGCCTCCAGATTTTAAGTGCGAACACTATAGCTGCTAACTCCAAATCGTGCGTAGGATAATTTTCTTCGTGAGGCTTAAGTTGTCGAGATGCATAAGCTACCGCCATACGATCCTGCATCAACACGCATCCAAGTCCTTTCAGCGACGCATCGCAGTATACTTCGAACTTTCGAGTAGGATCTGGAATCGTGAGTACGGGAGCACTCGTTAATCTGCTCTTCAGTTCCATGAAACATTCTTCACAAGCTTCAGTCCACTCAAAAGGCTTATCCTTCCGAGTGAGACGAGTAAGAGGTTGTACTATCTGAGAGAAATTCTGGATGAACCTTCGATAGTATCCAGCAAGACCTAAGAAACTTCTTACTTCGGTGACAGTCTTGGGTCGTTCCCAGTTCATGACAGCTTCAACTTTGCTGGGGTCCACCGCGATACCTTCTGATGAAATGACATGGCCCAGAAACTGGACCTCTTTAAGCCAAAACTCGCACTTCGACCATTTCGCGTACAACTGCTTCTCTTTCAAGATTTGCAAGACAATCCTCAGATGTTCCGCGTGCAGCTCTTCATTAGCTGAGTAAATCAGGATGTCGTCGATAAACACAATAACAAACTGGTCAAGAAAGGGGCGGAAGATGCGGTTCATGTAGTCCATGAATACCGCTGGAGCATTCGTAAGTCCGAATGGGATCACCTGATATTCGTAGTGCCCATAACGAGTCCTAAAAGCGGTTTTCGGAATATCCTCCGGTTTGACCCGGATCTGATGGTATCCCGATCGTAAATCTATCTTGGAAAAGACTCTGGCTCCTCTCAGCTGGTCCATCAAATCGTCGATCCTCGGTAGTGGATACTTATTCTTCACCGTTACTTTGTTCAGCTGGCGGTAATCTACACACAGACGTAAACTTCCATCCTTCTTCTTAATCAAGATGGCTGGAGCACCCCATGGGGAGGTACTCGGTCTGATGAATTCCTTTGCCAAAAGCTCTTCTATCTGCTTCTTCAACTCTCGCAGTTCCAATGGCGCCATGCGATACGGAGCAATGGAGATTGGTCCAACTCCAGGAACAAGTTCGATAGAAAATTCTATTTCCCTATGAGGAGGCAATCGAGGTATTTCATCCGGGAATACCTCCTCGAATTCCCTAACTACCGGTACATTCTGAATTTGATTGTCAACCGAGGTCTCAGCCTCGATCGACAAAAGGTACCCTGCTGCTCCCTTGCGGAGCTCTTTTCTAACTTGCAATAAAGAAATGAGAGAGAAAGGTTGAAAATTACCATCTTTCGCAGGAACAACGACTTTCCCCGCTCGACAATCCAAAGTTATCCCGTTTTCCGTCAACCAGTCCATACCGATAATCACATCGAAGTTGAATACCGGCAGGACCACCAAGTTAACTGTATACGTGTACCCTTCATACTGCAAGGTAACACCTCTGCAGATCTCTGAGGCTGTGCACGATCCTCCTGTAGGTGTGCTGATGTGTAACTCATAAGGTAACGGGGTTGGGGTGATGCCTATTCTCATAGCAGTATGCTTTGCCATAAAAGAGCCAGACGCTCCAGAATCAAAGATAACAGAAATTGGGTGACCATTTAAAGTGACATTACCTTTGATCAGGTTGGGAAACTTCTGTGCTTCATTTGCATCCAATGTGAACACCCGTGCTTGCGTAGGCTGTTGATCAGCGTTCTGGGGGCATTTGTAAGCAAAATGTCCTTGCTGGCCACATCTGAAACATGCATTGTTGTTCTTGCGACAGACTCCAAAGTGATTCTTTCCACATGTAGCACAAACAGTCGCGCCCTGTCGTCCAGTCGAGGATTGACCAATAGTATTGCTCCTCTTAAAATTTCCAGGCCGTGCCTGCAACTGCGTACCTCTGCCTCGACCCCTACCAGGTGCCGTCCTGAAGAATCTGCCTGTTCGGTTTCCTCCGTGGAATTGTGTTGGTGGCTTGTTCAAGTTCTTGGCCTCATTAATGATTCCTTCTGCCTGACGACTCTGATTAATGAGCTCCGGCAGTGTACGATTAGCCGTCGTCAAAATGAGCTTACGGATTTCCGGATGTAATCCGCTTTCGAACTTCTCCACCTGCCATTCTTCATCATAAATGTTCCGGTCAAAGTTGGCGTACTCGATCAAATGCCCAAATTTTGCAATATACTCATTAACCGTCATGTTATCCTGCCTGAGTGACAGCAGTTCAGTGTGCTTCATTCTTCTCATTGCCTTAGGAAAATACTTATCCAAAAATACTTGTCTGAATACGGCCCACGTCAGTTCAACGTCCTGAGCTCTCAGCAGAGCCCTCGCACCAGTCCACCATGTTAAAGCTTCTCCCATCAGCTGGTACGACGCGTAATCAGTCTTCTGCGCTTCCGGACATGCCATGCGTTCGAAAATATGCTCAATCATCTGCAACCACTTTGCTGCAGCCTCGGGGTTGTCTTCACCCTCAAAGGTAGGTGGTTAGAAGTTGCGGAAGTCTTTCAACCTCCGACGGGCAATTTCTTCTGCATTTTCATGCAGTGGGGGTTGGTTCTGATTCTGTTGCCTATGGTCGCGCCATTCTTGGCTCATATTCTGGATAAACGTTGCCAGTCCCCCAATGGTAGTGATAAGATCCTCTTCCGCATCGCCAGACCTTCCCCGAGTTGAACCGCGACCACCTGCCATGATTCTGCACTCACAATATCAGGAAATGAGTTGATCAGGCTCACCGCAAGTTATTCATGGCAGCAGTCCCAAGTAGGTACTCGGGTTCAATTCGGACAAGTTAACTATGCATCCGAGTCTTATCACAGAACGGTCTAAACAATCTAACTACCCTAGCTAATACATACTTAAACTATAGCACATTTAGACAGTCAATCAGCAGATAAACACAGTCAACAATCAATTCAATCAATCTCAAGCAAATCCATGGACCAAACTGCTCTGATACCAATTAGTGTAACGCCCTCCCTTGTATGCATCCAAGAGAGTCGTTTGCTAAGCGGAATTAGAGTCGTTAACGTCACATGAGCTATCAAAGATTCTTTTACTAAGTTCAAATCCGAAAAGCGTTTCTACAATTCTTAATCACTTCTGTTTGGACGATAAAAAAAATATTTCAAGTGATTTAGAAAGAGTACGTTTGGGGCTTCGCGTGCATATAAAATAATAGTAAATCAGAGTTCATTTGCTCATAAAAACACCACCCGTAAGGTGCACTGTAAAAATTTCAGCACTTAGATTCTTTTCATAAAGGTTTTCCAAAATAGCCGCTGTTCATCACAGTTCAAGATAAAATAGAGGTGATAAAGTCTACAGTCATCCAAGAGTACCAAAATATCAATCATTACAGTCATCCAATCAAACAAACAGCAACAGTACAAGTCCATACATCAGCAAGCAACAGCAAACATCACGTCTTCATGTGCTTTTACGTCCTCCTGCCATTTAGGAAAATAGCAGCCCCGAAGGGGTGAGAATGATCCCAGTAGTGTGGCAACAAAACCAATAATATAACAGTATTAACTAGGCACAAAATCATAAACAGTCACTTCAACATATCCTTGTTCCTTTTCCTTTTCCTTTTCATCATATTCATATATTGCGTATATAACGCCTTTCCTTTGCGCTTTTAGCACCGTCGTGCGCGCACTTCACAGTGGAATCAAATATCCCTTGGCACCTGAGCTCCATGTGGATTCCAACTGTGGGCCTATGCGGACTGATGCCAAGTGTCCCATACCCCGGTACCTTGGGGATGCCTATATGATGCTTGCTCAAACACATGGTCCTGTACATAACTATTCTAAAACAAGGCCTATATGATTTTGATACATGCATGTCATGCTATGCTTTCACACACACAAAGCGTAAAAATGCGGTATGATGTAAGGTGCATGCTTATATACCTTTCATATAGCCATCACGGCACATATACTTTTCATATGCGTTATGCTGCCACATGACGTCTTTACCTCATAATCATATAGCCATCACGGCACATTTTTGGCAGTTTCCTTTCATCATAATGGAACATAATATTTTTACGGAATATGGAGCATCATGTCACAATTTTATACCAGTAGTCAATAGTCACATTAGGCAATATCGCCTGACACTTACCTTTGCGTGCCTTAAATATTACCAAACAGCAGCGAAGTATCTCACTTCTTAAGCGCACCTAAATCAATTACAACCAATCATTTACAGTGGCTATTTACAGCAGAAACAGTGAGCATACAGCAGTGTCTTACAGTGGAAAACAGTGAGCATACAGCAGTGTCTTACAGTGGAAAACAGTGAGCATACAGCAGTGTTTTACAGCAGAAAAATAGTGAGCATACAGCAGTGTTTTTACAGCAGAAAACAGTGACGTTTGTGCTTAAAACAGTGAGCAGAAACAGTGAGTTGTTCTTTTAAAACAGTGAACAGAAAACAGTGGTATTTTCCTTAAAAACAGTGGACAGAAACAGTGACGTTTTACAGCAGGAAAACAGTGAACATACAGCAGAAACAGTGACCATTTTGAAACAGAAACAGTGGCTCTTTGGACATCAACAGTGGCAGAAACAGTGACATCAAACAGGGGCAGAAACAGTGACATCAAACAGTGGCAGAAACAGTGGCATTTGAACGTTAAAACAGTGACATAATCAATGACATTTGAACCTCAAAACAGTGGCATAGGTAGTGTTATTTGTGCATCAAAACAGTGGCATGAATGGTAACATTTAATCATTAAAACAGTGACATTAGTGGTGATATTTGCACATCAAAAACAGTGGCAAAGGGAGTGGTTTTTGAACATTAAAACAGTGGCATGAATGATACATTTGAACATCCAAAACAGTGATATAAATCATGATTTTTAGACATTAAAACAGTGGCAAAACAGTGGCAAAATGGACTAAAACAGTGAGTGTTTTTATGCAGAAACAGTGGCACATGAATGACTAAAACAGTGAGTGTTTTTATGCAGAAACAGTGGCACATAATGGACTAAAACAGTGAGCATTTTATGCATAAAACAGTGGCATATTATGGACTAAAACAGTGGCATTTGTGTGCAGAAACAGTGGACTAAAACAGTGGCATATGTGTGCAGAAACAGTGGCATATAATGGACTAAAACAGTGGCATTTGTGTGCAGAAACAGTGGCATCAAAATGGTGATCTTGAGGAACCGAAACAGTGAGCATTTTATCCTCAAAACAGTGGCACATTCATAGGGAAACAGTGGCATATTTCTCTTCAAAACAGTGGCATATTCATATAAGAAAACAGTGGCATGAACTTAAACATAACCATGAGATTTTCATTCTATAACTCATGCATACAAGTCATCATAAAGTAGCTCCATACTTATACTTTAACCATGCTCAATCAAGTACCCAAAGCAAAACATATTCAAGGAGACATTCAAGCACACATATGATTACACACCATGAAAGAGGTCTAAGTTCAAGGCTTACCTCTTGTAGCACACACTTCACCACACCCTTTCTAGCTCTACTTCACAACAAGTCCCCACTTCCTAGGATGTTCTATGCGCAAGAGGTGAGGAGGGACAATCTTGGACAGCTTCCAAGGT
>JAVKPL010011570.1:27500-30000 GCA_032173675.1 Gastrolobium villosum | reverse complement strand
GAGTCAGTTATAAAGTAATGAGGCTGTTACGTGTGGAGTTATGTTATTCAGATCAATGAAGAGGATTGCGATGCGGGATGAAACTTGGATGATATTAATGAGTTAGTTATAAAGTAATGAGGCTGTTATGTGTGGAGTTATGTTATTCATATCAATGATTAATGAGTCAGTTATAAAGTAATGAGGCTGTTACGTGTGGAGTTATGTTATTCAGATCAATGAAGAGGATTGCGATGCGGGATGAAACTTGGATGATATTAATGAGTTAGTTATAAAGTAATGAGGCTGTTATGTGTGGAGTTATGTTATTCATATCAATGATTAATGAGTCAGTTATAAAGTAATGAGGCTGTTACGTGTGGAGTTATGTTATTCAGATCAATGAAGAGGATTGCGATGCGGGATGAAACTTGGATGATATTAATGAGTTAGTTATAAAGTAATGAGGCTGTTATGTGTGGAGTTATGTTATTCATATCAATGATTAATGAGTCAGTTATAAAGTAATGAGGCTGTTACGTGTGGAGTTATGTTATTCAGATCAATGAAGAGGATTGCGATGCGGGATGAAACTTGGATGATATTAATGAGTTAGTTATAAAGTAATGAGGCTGTTATGTGTGGAGTTATGTTATTCATATCAATGATTAATGAGTCAGTTATAAAGTAATGAGGCTGTTACGTGTGGAGTTATGTTATTCAGATCAATGAAGAGGATTGCGATGCGGGATGAAACTTGGATGATATTAATGAGTTAGTTATAAAGTAATGAGGCTGTTATGTGTGGAGTTATGTTATTCATATCAATGATTAATGAGTCAGTTATAAAGTAATGAGGCTGTTACGTGTGGAGTTATGTTATTCAGATCAATGAAGAGGATTGCGATGCGGGATGAAACTTGGATGATATTAATGAGTTAGTTATAAAGTAATGAGGCTGTTATGTGTGGAGTTATGTTATTCATATCAATGATTAATGAGTCAGTTATAAAGTAATGAGGCTGTTACGTGTGGAGTTATGTTATTCAGATCAATGAAGAGGATTGCGATGCGGGATGAAACTTGGATGATATTAATGAGTTAGTTATAAAGTAATGAGGCTGTTATGTGTGGAGTTATGTTATTCATATCAATGATTAATGAGTCAGTTATAAAGTAATGAGGCTGTTACGTGTGGAGTTATGTTATTCAGATCAATGAAGAGGATTGCGATGCGGGATGAAACTTGGATGATATTAATGAGTTAGTTATAAAGTAATGAGGCTGTTATGTGTGGAGTTATGTTATTCATATCAATGATTAATGAGTCAGTTATAAAGTAATGAGGCTGTTACGTGTGGAGTTATGTTATTCAGATCAATGAAGAGGATTGCGATGCGGGATGAAACTTGGATGATATTAATGAGTTAGTTATAAAGTAATGAGGCTGTTATGTGTGGAGTTATGTTATTCATATCAATGATTAATGAGTCAGTTATAAAGTAATGAGGCTGTTACGTGTGGAGTTATGTTATTCAGATCAATGAAGAGGATTGCGATGCGGGATGAAACTTGGATGATATTAATGAGTTAGTTATAAAGTAATGAGGCTGTTATGTGTGGAGTTATGTTATTCATTGATTGATATTAATGAGTCAGTTATAAAGTAATGAGGCTGTTATGTGTGGAGTAATGAGGCTGTCATGTGTGGAGTTATGTTATTCATTGATTGATATTAATGAGTCAGTTATAAAGTAATGAGGTTGTTATGTGTGGAGTTATGTTATTCATATCAATGATTAATGAGTCAGTTATAAAGTAATGAGGCTGTTATGTGTGGAGTTATGTTATTCAGATCAATGAAGAAATTCTCCACGAAATCCAATGAAACTTGGATGGGATGTTGGATATATTTAAGTATGGACGCCTGCAAAGAAACCAGATCAAAATTCGATGCCGGGGTATGCTTTTCCATTTTTTCGGATTTTCTCAATTTTCGCCTGTTCAGGGATCGATAAAAAATATTTCAGGCCCCGAAAAAGTGGTCTAAACGATGGAATTTGGCAAAAATAGGGTGGGCGTAACGATTCTCTGGTTAGTCTTGATCGGATGGCCACCCTCTACAAATTGGGCCTTCTTCCTCCTCGCAAAAAAAGTGGTCTACTTGTGCAAAATTGGCAAATGCATATAAGCCTATTACATATGGGGGGAGCAGGCATCATCCGCTCCAAAAATTCATTAGAAATCAATCCTTCCATGAAATCCGATGAAACTTGGAGGGAGGGGGGTGGGGTGGGGGATCTGTTTAAGCATGGATGCTTGCAAAAAACCAGATCAAAATTCGATGCCTGGGTACGATTTTCCATTTTTTTTCAGATTTTCTCAAATTACGCCTCTTGAAAAATTAATAATAAATTAATCCCACTCGGAAAAATCATGAAACTTTGGGAACAGTAAGATATGGTTTTTCCAAGCATGCATGCAAAAAATCATACCGGAATTCAATTTCTAGGTCCGAATT
>JAVKPL010011570.1:12500-22500 GCA_032173675.1 Gastrolobium villosum | reverse complement strand
ATAATAGTATATCAGAGTTCGTTTGCTCATAAAAACACCACCCGTAGGGTGCACTGTAAAAATTTCAGCACTTAAGTCTTTCAAAAATTCCTTTCACAAAGGTTTTCCAAAATAGCCGCTGTTCATAAAAGTTCAAGATAAAATAGAGATGATAAAGTCTACAGTCATCCAAGAGTACCAAAATATTAATCATTACAGTCATCCAATTAATCAAACAGCAACAGTGATAATCCATGCATCAGCAAGCAACAGCAAAACATCACTCCTTCAAATGCTTTTACGTCCTCCTGCCATTTTGGAAAAATAGCAGCCCCGAAGGGGTGAGAATAATCCCAGTAGTGTGGCAACAAAACCAGTAATATAACAGTATTAACTAGGCACAAAATCATAAACAGTCACTTCAACATATCCTTGTTCCTTTTCCTTTTTCCTTTTCATCATATTCATATATATAGCGCATATAACGCCTTTCCTTTTCATCATATCATATATTGCGTATATAACGCCTCTCCTTTGCGCTTTTAGCACCGTCGTGCGCGCACTTCACAGTGGAATCAAATATACCCTTGGCACCTGAGCTCCATGTGGATTCCAACTGTGGGCCTATGCGGACTGATGCCAAGTGTCCCATACCCCGGTACCTTGGGGATGCCTATATGATGCTTGCTCAAACACATGGTCCTGTAAATAACTATTCTAAAACAAGGCCTATATGATCTTGATACATGCATGTCATGCTATGCTTTCACACACAAAGCGTAAAAATGCGGTATGATGTAAGGTGCATGCTTATATACCTTTCATATAGCCATCACGACACATATACTTTTCATATGCGTTATGCTGCCACATAACGTCTTTACCTCATAATCATATAGCCATCACGGCACATTTTTGGCAGTTTCCTTTCATCATACGGAACATAATACTTTTACGGAATATGGAGCATCATGTCACAATTTTATACCAGTAGTCAATAGTCACATTAGGTAATATCGCCTGACACTTACCTTGTGTGCCTTAAACAATACCAAACAGCAGCGAAGTATCTCACTTCTTAAGCGCACCTAAATCAATTACAACCAATCATTTACAGCGGCGATTTACAGCAGAAACATTGAGCATACAGCAGTGGTTTACAGTGGAAAACAGTGAGCATACAGCAGTGTTTTACAGCAGAAAAACAGTGAGCATACAGCAGCGTTTTACAGCAGAAAAACAGTGACGTTTGTTCTTAAAACAGTGAACAGAAAACAGTGAGTTGTTCCTTAAAAACAGTGGGCAGAAACAGTGACGTTTTCCTTAAAAACAGTGGGCAGAAACAGTGACATTTTACTTAAAACAGTGGACAGAAACAGTGACGTTTTATAGCAGAAAACAGTAAGCATACAGCAGTGGAAACAGTGACCATTTTTAAAACAGAACAGTGACATTTTGGACCTTAAAACAGTGGCAGAACAGTGGCATTTGAATGTTAGAACAGTGACATAATCAATGGCATTTGAACCTCAAAACAGTGGCATAAGTAGTGTTATTTGTGCATCAAAACAGTGGCATGAATGGTATCATTTAATCATTAAAACAGTGACATTAGTGATGATATTTGCACATCAAAAACAGTGGCAAAGAGAGTGGTTTTTTGAACATTAAAACAGTGGCATGAATGGTACATTTGAACATCCAAAACAGTGATATAAATCATGATTTTTAGACATTAAAACAGTGGCATAAATAGTGATTCTTGATCATCAAAACAGTGACAAAATGGGAGTATTTAGACACCAATACAGTGGCATAAAGGGTAGTGTTTGGACATCAAGATGGTGGTTATTTTATGCAGAAACAGTGGCTCATTAAGTACTAAAACAGTGAGTGTTTTTGGTGCAAAACAGTGACATATGTAGCATTAAAACAGTGAGCATTTTATGCAGAAACAGTGAGTATTGTGTGCAGAAACAGTGGCATCAAAATGGTGAGCTTGTCCAACCGAAACAGTGGCATATGCATCGTCAAAACAGTGGCACTTTTATACAAAACAGTGGCACTTTTATACAAAACAGTGGCATCAAGATGGTGCTCTTGTAAAACTGAAACAGTGGCCTATTCATCCTCAAAACAGTGGTAGATTCATTCCAAAACAGTGGCATATTTCTCCTCAAAACAGTGGCATATTCATACAAGAAAACAGTGGCATGAACTTAAACATAACCATGAGACTTTCATTCTATAACTCATGCATACAAGTCATCATAAAATAGCTCCATCCTTATTCCTTTACCATACTCATTCAAGAATCCAAAACAACACATATTCAAAGAGACATTCAAGAACACACAGGATCACACACCATGAAAGAGGTCTAAGTTCAAGGCTTACCTCTTGAAGCACACACTTCTTGCTCACACACCACACCTTTCTAGTTCTACCAACAACAAGTCCACACTTCCTAGGAGATGATCTATGCGCATACATGGTGAGGAGGAACAATCTTGGACAGCTTCCAAAGGTGAGGACTAGGCTGGACAGTGGGGGAATGAGAAGGGAAACTCACACTTCACTTGTGTCTTAGGCCACGGTTTGATGGTGAGGGAAGAAGGGAGTTGGCTTGGTCTTTCTTTCTCCTATGGTTCTTGTAAGTTCGGCTAAGAGAGTGAGGGAATGAGGGAGGAAATTGGCTGAATGTAAAGTGAGGACAGCCCCCTCTCTTGTGCGCATACTTAAGGAAAAGTGAGGGGAGGTTGCAATGATTAAACATCATGAAAATTCTGGTTGCTTGTAAAAGTGGGACTGCACAATAGGTTTGAACAAGCAAGAGTTTGCTTCTTAGTTACTCTATGCACATGCAAGGAGGTGAGGGGGAGTTGTCATCATGAGCACATGCTAGGAGGTTCACTAAGTCAACAAGCAAGACAGCTTTGTGGCAGCCTAAAATCTGAATGGGAGCTGCCCTTGTGCGCATGTGATGAGGGAGATGCAGCCCCAAAATCCTTCTTTGGTTGCATGAGGAAGCAAGGACAGATTTGGCTCATGATGGACTGCCAAAAGCATGCAAAAATCTGCACATTTCAGCCTCATGATGGAAGGTGTAAGGTGGTTCTCCAAGTCAACACTCAAAGGCAGATTTTGTGTCATAGAAAAATCTGATTCAAGCCCTCTACATGTGCGCCTAAGGTGAGGTGTATGCAGCCCAAAATGATGCTAAGGAGTACATGTGTCTTCCATGCAATGAAGTTGAAGTCAAATGGTGCACAAACTAAGTGTGAGGTGGCGGTCAAGCATGAGGAAAGTTGGAGGATTTCCTAAGTCCTTTCTACTCTCTTTTTATGCGCATGAAATGAGTGGAAAAAGATTGCCATGTGATGGTTCCTTGGTACACAAGACAACCTTGTTGGACAAGGCTTTAAGGAAGATAAGAATGGGTACAACTTGGGCTGAACATGATTGACCCAAAAGCCTCCTTGGGCCAATGGCCACACACACAAAGAACCCAATCACACAAGTCCAATAGTGACAAGTCCACACACACTAGCCCACTTCCAAAGTCCTATAACACAAAAGCCTTATAACACACACAATCAAATTACTCTTATGATTTTAATAAATTTCACATGCCTACATAAGCACCCTCCTATGATTTAATTTAAATACTTACCTTAGTCTCATCCAAGGATAAAGATCAAACAATTCGCAAGCCACCAAAACCAAAAAAATCAAGTTCTACATATGCACCTATATCATTATAATACTTATGTATTTTACTAATTATGCGGGATGTTACACTCTCCCCACCAAATAGGAATTTTGTCCGCAAAATAAACTTACTTAAGAGCTAAACAGTTCTGGATAGCGTTTCTGAATGTCGTCCTCGCGTTCCCAAGTGGCTTCAGCTGCCGATCTGCTGTTCCATAATACTTTCACCAAAGGAATTTCTTTAGAACGGAGTCGCTTGACGGATCTTTCAAGAATTTGGAACGGTTGCACCTGATACGTCAGATTTTCCTTAATTCCACTTCTTCCGGCTGTAACACGTGAGATGGATCAGAGAGATATCTCCGTTGCTGCGACACATGAAATACATTGTGAATTCCTGACCGATTGGGCGGTAGTGCCAACCGGTATGCAGACTCTCCAATCCGGTCCATAATCAGATACGGTCCTAAGTACCGTGGACTTAACTTCTTTACTCCCATTCTCCTTCCGAGTCCCGATGTAGGTGTGATTCTCAAAAATACATGGTCTCCGACTTCGAAAGATAGAGGCTTATGACGCTTGTCGTAATAACTCTTCTGTCTGGCCTGAGCCCTCTGCATATTTTCCCGAATCTTCTTTACTTGTTCGGATGTTTCTTGAATTAGATCAGGTCCTAACATACTTCGCTCACCCACTTCAGACCAGCATAAAGGGGATCTGCATTTTCTCCCATACAGAGCTTCATACGGTGCCATCTGAATACTTGAATGGAAACTGTTGTTGTAAGCAAATTCAATCAAAGAAAGATAGTTATCCCAGCTGCCTCCTAACTCCAAAACACATGCTCGCAACATGTCCTCTAATGCTTGAATGGTGCGTTCCGTCTGTCCATCGGTCTGCGGATGATAAGCAGTACTCAACCTCAAATGGGTCCCTAATGCTCTTTGAAAAGATTCCCAGAACTTAGATGTAAACTTGGGATCACGATCACTGACAATACTCGTAGGAACTCCGTGCAGCTTCACAATCTCCTGCAGATAAATCCTGGCAAGCCTCTCCGTATTATATGTGGTTCTAACACGTAAGAAATGAGCTGACTTCGTTAAACGATCGACAATCACCCAGATAGCATCATATCCTTCTCGCGTCCGAGGAAGTCCAACTACAAAATCCATCGCAATGCTGTCCCACTTCCATTCGGGAATCTCCAAAGGTTGAAGGAGTCCCGACGGTTTCTGATGTTCGTACTTCACCTTCTGACAAGTTAAGCACCGAGATACATACTCAGCAACATCACGCTTCATACCCGGCCACCAAAACGAGGTCTTCAAATCATGGTACATCTTTGTGGATCCAGGATGAACTGCATACTTACCCTTATGAGCCTCCTGTAAAACTTCTTGCTTCAACTCTTCATTCGGCACAACTAGCCGACCTTGAAATCTCCAAACATCATTCTCATCCTTTACAACATCTTGGTTGCCAACCAAATCACGGACTAACTCTTCATCTTTCTGAGCCTCCTTAATTCTACTGATCAATTCATTCTCCACCTTTATATTTCCCAATCTTATGCTATTCCCTCTCTCGTCTACAGATAAGTTCAAATCTCGAAAGGCCTCAAACAACTTCAATTCTTCCATCATCAGAGTTGCAGTGTGCAGTGTCTTCCTACTCAGGGCGTCAGCTACCACGTTTGCCTTTCCTGGGTGGTATTTAAGTTCAAAATCATAGTCCTTCAGAAATTCCATCCACCGTCGTTGCCGCATATTCAGCTCCTTCTGGTCGAACAAATACTTCAAACTCTTATGATTGCTAAACACGTCAAACTGCGAACCATACAAGTGGTGCCTCCAGATTTTAAGTGCGAACACTATAGCTGCTAACTCCAAATCGTACGTAGGATAATTTTCTTCGTGAGGCTTTAGTTGTCGAGACGCATAAGCTACCGCCATACGATCCTGCATCAACACGCATCCAAGTCCTTTTAGCGACGCATCACAGTATACTTCGAACTTTCGGGTAGGATCCGGAATAGTGTGTACGGGAGCACTCGTCAATCTGCTCTTCAGTTCCATGAAACATTCTTCACAAGCTTCAGTCCACTCAAAAGGCTTGTCCTTCCGAGTGAGACGGGTAAGGGGTTGCACTATCTGAGAGAAATTCTGGATGAACCTTCGATAATATCCAGCAAGACCTAAGAAACTTCTTACTTCAGTGACCGTCTTGGGTCGTTCCCAAATCATGACAGCTTCAACTTTGCTGGGGTCCACCGCGATACCTTCTGATGAAATGACATGGCCCAGAAACTGGACCTCTTTAAGCCAAAACTCGCACTTCGACCATTTCGCGTACAACTGCTTCTCCTTCAAGATTTGCAAGACGATCCTCAAATGTTCCGCATGCAGCTTCGATTCGTCCCTCCCATCCCCAAATAGTTCACATGTTTCTTATTCTGAGGTTAGGAACGGGACGGATATTTTCCCGCGGCTAAGTCCCGGGTGATGCTCGTGCTGCCGGGTATCGAGTCACGAACTTGTCTTGCCCAGCGCCAACGACCATGACTCTCCATGCCGGTCCTGGTCTTAAGTCATGTTGGGTCACAGACCCAGTCACTCGACGCCGGATGCTTGAATGGGTGCCCCGACGTGGTGCGCCGGATGCTTGACTGGGTGCCCCGGCGAGGGTGGTGCCCGGGGAGGTGCAGGACTTGGCGCCTGACGCGGCGCACCCTGTGCCAGGCGAGGTGCACCGGATGCTTCACTTGGCGCGCCAGGCGTGGTGCTCCTGGTGCCTGACGAGGCGCACCCGGCGCCAGGCGTGGCGCACCGGATGGCGCCAGGCGTGGCGCACCTGGTGCACCGGATGGTGCCTGACGAGGCGCCAGGTGTGGCGCACCTGATGCCTGGCGTGGTGCACCGGATGGTGCCTGACGAGGCTCACCTGATGCCCGGCGTGGTGCCCCGGATGGTGCCTGACGAGGCGCACCCGGTGCCAGGCGTGGTGCCCCGGATGGTGCCCGACGAGGCGCACCCGGTGCCAGGCGTGGTGCCCCGGATGGTGCCCGACGAGGCGCACCCGGTGCCAGGCGTGGCGCTCCTGGTGCCTGACGAGGCGCACCTGATGCCCAGCGTGGTGCAGCGGATGGTGCCTGGGGAGGTGCTGGACTTGGTGCCTGACGCGGCGCACCCGATGCCTCACTAATGAGTCAGTTATAAAGTAATGAGTCTGTTACGTGTGGAGTTATGTTATTCAGATCAATGAAGAGGATTGCGATGCGGGATGAAACTTAGATGATATTAATGAGTTAGTTATAAAGTAATGAGGCTGTTATGTGTGGAGTTATGTTATTCATATCAATGATTAATGAGTCAGTTATAAAGTAATGAGGCTGTTACGTGTGGAGTTAAGTTATTCAGATCAATGAAAAGGATTGCGATGCGGGATGAAACTTGGATGATATTAATGAGTTAGTTATAAAGTAATGAGGCTGTTATGTGTGGAGTTATGTTATTCATATCAATGATTAATGAGTCAGTTATAAAGTAATGAGGCTGTTACGTGTGGAGTTATGTTATTCAGATCAATGAAGAGGATTGCGATGCGGGATGAAACTTGGATGATATTAATGAGTTAGTTATAAAGTAATGAGGCTGTTATGTGTGGAGTTATGTTATTCATATCAATGATTAATGAGTCAGTTATAAAGTAATGAGGCTGTTACGTGTGGAGTTATGTTATTCAGATCAATGAAGAGGATTGCGATGCGGGATGAAACTTGGATGATATTAATGAGTTAGTTATAAAGTAATGAGGCTGTTATGTGTGGAGTTATGTTATTCATATCAATGATTAATGAGTCAGTTATAAAGTAATGAGGCTGTTACGTGTGGAGTTAAGTTATTCAGATCAATGAAGAGGATTGCGATGCGTGATGAAACTTGGATGATATTAATGAGTTAGTTATAAAGTAATGAGGCTGTTATGTGTGGAGTTATGTTATTCATATCAATGATTAATGAGTCAGTTATAAAGTAATGAGGCTGTTACGTGTGGAGTTATGTTATTCAGATCAATGAAGAGGATTGCGATGCGGGATGAAACTTGGATGATATTAATGAGTTAGTTATAAAGTAATGAGGCTGTTATGTGTGGAGTTATGTTATTCATATCAATGATTAATGAGTCAGTTATAAAGTAATGAGGCTGTTACGTGTGGAGTTAAGTTATTCAGATCAATGAAGAGGATTACGATGCGGGATGAAACTTGGATGATATTAATGAGTTAGTTATAAAGTAATGAGGCTGTTATGTGTGGAGTTATGTTATTCATATCAATGATTAATGAGTCAGTTATAAAGTAATGAGGCTGTTACGTGTGGAGTTAAGTTATTCAGATCAATGAAGAGGATTGCGATGCGGGATGAAACTTGGATGATATTAATGAGTTAGTTATAAAGTAATGAGGCTGTTATGTGTGGAGTTATGTTATTCATATCAATGATTAATGAGTCAGTTATAAAGTAATGAGGCTGTTACGTGTGGAGTTATGTTATTCAGATCAATGAAGAGGATTGCGATGCGGGATGAAACTTGGATGATATTAATGAGTTAGTTATAAAGTAATGAGGCTGTTATGTGTGGAGTTATGTTATTCTTATCAATGATTAATGAGTCAGTTATAAAGTAATGAGGCTGTTACGTGTGGAGTTAAGTTATTCAGATCAATGAAGAGGATTGCGATGCGGGATGAAACTTGGATGATATTAATGAGTTAGTTATAAAGTAATGAGGCTGTTATGTGTGGAGTTATGTTATTCATATCAATGATTAATGAGTCAGTTATAAAGTAATGAGGCTGTTACGTGTGGAGTTATGTTATTCAGATCAATGAAGAGGATTGCGATGCGGGATGAAACTTGGATGATATTAATGAGTTAGTTATAAAGTAATGAGGCTGTTATGTGTGGAGTTATGTTATTCATATCAATGATTAATGAGTCAGTTATAAAGTAATGAGGCTGTTACGTGTGGAGTTAAGTTATTCAGATCAATGAAGAGGATTGCGATGCGGGATGAAACTTGGATGATATTAATGAGTTAGTTATAAAGTAATGAGGCTGTTATGTGTGGAGTTATGTTATTCATATCAATGATTAATGAGTCAGTTATAAAGTAATGAGGCTGTTACGTGTGGAGTTATGTTATTCAGATCAATGAAGAGGATTGCGATGCGGGATGAAACTTGGATGATATTAATGAGTTAGTTATAAAGTAATGAGGCTGTTATGTGTGGAGTTATGTTATTCATATCAATGATTAATGAGTCAGTTATAAAGTAATGAGGCTGTTACGTGTGGAGTTATGTTATTCAGATCAATGAAGAGGATTGCGATGCGGGATGAAACTTGGATGATATTAATGAGTTAGTTATAAAGTAATGAGGCTGTTATGTGTGGAGTTATGTTATTCATATCAATGATTAATGAGTCAGTTATAAAGTAATGAGGCTGTTACGTGTGGAGTTAAGTTATTCAGATCAATGAAGAGGATTGCGATGCGGGATGAAACTTGGATGATATTAATGAGTTAGTTATAAAGTAATGAGGCTGTTATGTGTGGAGTTATGTTATTCATATCAATGATTAATGAGTCAGTTATAAAGTAATGAGGCTGTTACGTGTGGAGTTAAGTTATTCAGATCAATGAAGAGGATTGCGATGCGGGATGAAACTTGGATGATATTAATGAGTTAGTTATAAAGTAATGAGGCTGTTATGTGTGGAGTTATGTTATTCATATCAATGATTAATGAGTCAGTTATAAAGTAATGAGGCTGTTACGTGTGGAGTTAAGTTATTCAGATCAATGAAGAGGATTGCGATGCGGGATGAAACTTGGATGATATTAATGAGTTAGTTATAAAGTAATGAGGCTGTTATGTGTGGAGTTATGTTATTCATATCAATGATTAATGAGTCAGTTATAAAGTAATGAGGCTGTTACGTGTGGAGTTAAGTTATTCAGATCAATGAAGAGGATTGCGATGCGGGATGAAACTTGGATGATATTAATGAGTTAGTTATAAAGTAATGAGGCTGTTATGTGTGGAGTTATGTTATTCATATCAATGATTAATGAGTCAGTTATAAAGTAATGAGGCTGTTACGTGTGGAGTTATGTTATTCAGATCAATGAAGAGGATTGCGATGCGGGATGAAACTTGGATGATATTAATGAGTTAGTTATAAAGTAATGAGGCTGTTATGTGTGGAGTTATGTTATTCATATCAATGATTAATGAGTCAGT
>JAVKPL010011570.1:0-2500 GCA_032173675.1 Gastrolobium villosum | reverse complement strand
AAGAAAGAATTCAAGGTTCAAGGCCTACCTCTTGTAGCACACACTTCACCACACCCTTCTAGCTCTACTTCACAACAAGTCCTCTCTTCCTAGGAGGTCCTATGCGCAAGCAAGGTGATGATGAGCAAGCTTGGACAGTTTCAAGGTTGAAGACAAGGCTGTACAGTGAGGGAATGTGAGTGGTCTAAGGCAAAGTCTTTCTTTCTCCAAGGTTCCTATGCTACACGGTTTTGAGAGGGAGGAAGTGAGGAAAGAAAAATTGCTGAATGTAAGGTGATGGCAGCCCTCCCTCATGCGCACATTTATAGGAAAAATGAGGAAGGTTGCTATGATTAACATCATGGAAAATTCAGATTTCTTTGAGATGATGGGGCTGCATAAAAGGCTGAAACAAGCAAGGTTTGGCTTCTAAATTACTCTACTTACATGCAAAGAGTGAGGGGTGATTTGGATCAGATTTGGGACTGTCCAAAGTCAGAGAAATTTTCTGCATACTTGATCAAGGTTTGCGCATGAAAGTGGGGTGGAAAGGATGCATCATGAGCACATGGAAAAGGTTCACTAAGTCAACAAGCAACTCAACTTGTGGCAGCCAAAAATCTGCCTTGATGCAGTCCTTGGTGCGCAAATTAATGAGAGGAAAAGAGGTTCATCATGAGTGCAGATTTGTGACAGTCCAAACACTCATATAGGGGCTGTCCTTGTGCAGAAAATTTCTGCATAAAAAGCCAACCCATGTGCACAAGGTGAGGTGTGAGGGAGGTTCACTAAGTCCACAAGCTAGAGGGCTTTGTGGCAGCCAAGGATTCAGATTTATGGAGCTGCCCTCTGCGCAAAAATGATGGGAATGCAGTCCCAAGACTCTACTCATGATGCATGTGGAAGGAGGAAGAGATTTGACTCAAGAAGGGCTGCAAAAGCTTACCAAAAATCTGCACAATGCAGTCTCATGATGGAGAGTGAAAGTGGTTATCCAAGTCAACAAGTTATTCAGTCTTGTGTCATAAAAAAAATCTGCATCCAGCCCCTCCCATGTGCGCCCAAAATGAGGAAATTATGCAGCCTAAAGATCATGCTACATTGCACATGTGGCTTCCATGAAATAAGGTTTAAATCAAGTTATGCTTAAGCAAGGTGAGGTGGCGGTTTTAACAAGGTAAAATGGCAGATTTCAAGGTCCTAATTACCCTTACTTGTGCGCAAAAATGAGGGAAAAACATTAAGCCAAGTGGTTGTTCCTTGATGCACAAGACACCCTAAATGGGCAAGGCTTAGGGAAAATAAGGGTGGACACAACCTTGGGCTGAATTGGCTTGATCCAAGAGCCATACTTGGGCCATTGGCCACACACACAAAAGGATCCATTCACACAAGTCCAAAAGCAACAAGTCCACACACACACTAGCCCACATCCAAACACTAATGCCTTCTAACACATACTCACATTACTCACATGATTTTAATAAATTCATATGCCTACATATACACCCTCCTATGATTTAATTTAATTAATTACCTTAGTCTTATCCAAGGAATAAAAATCAAACAATTCACAAGCCATAACACATAACACATAAACCATACATCCGAATTCTACACATGTACATATAGCATATAGTACTTAGGTATTTCTCCCAAGTGGCTTCAGCTGCCGATCTGTTGTTCCATAATACTTTCACCAACGGAATCTCTTTAGAACGGAGTCGCTTGACGGATCTTTCAAGAATTTGGAATGGTTGCACTTGATACGTCAGATCTTCCTTTAGTTCCACTTCTTCTGGATGTAACACGTGAGATGGATCAGAGAGATACCTCCGTAGCTGCGACACATGAAATACATTGTGAATTCCTGACAGATTGGGTGGTAAAGCCAACCGGTATGCAGACTCTCCAATCCGGTCCATAATCAGATACGGTCCTAAGTACCGTGGACTTAACTTCTTAACTCCCATTCTCCTTCCGAGTCCCGATGTAGGAGTGATTCTCAAAAACACATGATCTCCGACTTCGAAAGATAGAGGCTTATGACGCTTGTCGTAATAACTCTTCTGTCTGGCCTGAGCCCTCTGCATATTCTCCCGAATCTTCTTTACTTGTTCGGATGTTTCTTGAATTAGATCGGGTCCTAACATACTTCGCTCACCCACTTCAGTCCAACATAAAGGGGATCTGCATTTTCTCCCATACAAAGCTTCATACGGTGCCATCTGAATGCTGGAGTGGTAACTGTTGTTGTAAGCGAACTCAATCAACGAAAGATAACTATCCCAGCTGCCTCCTAACTCCAAAACACATGCTCGCAACATGTCCTCTAAGGCTTGAATGGTGCGTTCCGTCTGTCCATCGGTCTGCGGATCATAAGCAGTACTCAACCTCAGTTGGGTCCCTAATGCTTTTTGAAAGGATTCCAAAACTTAGATGTAAACTTGGGATCACGATCACTGACAATACTCGTAGGAACTCCGTGTAGCTTCACCAATCTCCTGCAGATAAATTCTAG
>JAVKPL010011569.1:0-52906 GCA_032173675.1 Gastrolobium villosum | reverse complement strand
TATGTTTTGGTTGCCTTGGTTCCATTAGGTATAATTCAAACATGCACTTAAAATTAATCTTAATGCTCATTAGAAATTATTCCAATATAGGTGTTTTATTTTATTATGGTACAGAAATGTTTGTTGTACAAACATTTTATTGCACAGACCTTACATAAAAAACAAACAACTCCTCAATTAAACCCGACTAGCAAGTGTGGGGTAAGGGCAATCTTTGTACGCAGTCTTATCCTTGCAAATAATTACAAATAGGCTGTTTCCCGGATTCGAACCCGTGACATTTGCAATCCTTGCACAGACCTTACATAGATTATAAGGGAAAGAGAGAGAAATGGCAATGAACGAGTTTTCGTGAGACGTGTGAGGAGTTCCTTCTGTGTAAGTAACATTACTGATTCTGGCACATGATCTGATACATCATTTAATTTCTAAAACTATACTATCCACAAGAGAACATTCAAATAAAGTAATAAGCAATATTACTATTCTATTAATACTTTTTTTTTTCTCTTTTTGTTAATAAAGAAGGCCCTAACGCCCAAACAAAAACAGAATTACCTAGTAAACGGTAAACAATGCATCCTGCCTCTTATATCTTCAGACAGCAGGTGCTGGATATCTGAAGGAGGAGCATGGTAAATATGCAAACCGTTAGAGAAGTATAAAACCATTAAAGGTAGCCTCACCCAACAGTTTAAGCTTTTTGGTTGAATTTGGTTCTTTACATGGTATCAGAGCCTCGGTATTACGGATTCGATCCTCACCGCCTCCCATTTAATTAATAAATAATTAAGTCTTGTGGAGTGTCTTAGCACAGGTAGGTGGACTTGTGCATTGTCTATCCTTCAAACCCAGTGGGCTCTCGTGTGAGGGGGCGTGTTAAAGAAGTATAAAAACCATTAAAGGTAGCTTCACCCAACAGTTTAAGCTTTTGGGTTGAATTGACTCTTTACACAAACCAAATCCAGTATTTGTTGCCTTCTTTGCTAGCCAATGAGCACATCTGTTGGACTCCCGCTTTGTATGAGAGCTCTTAACTGTCCAATCCTGTTGTAACCATTGTCTGATACGTGATGTAACCTGAGAGTCTCTTGGGTCATCCTCATGAATTTCCAACACTTGTAGCACCATTAAAGAATCCCCCTCTACCACTAGCTTTCTAATACCTAGGCCCCAAGACAACTCCAAACCTTTTAGCAAACCCCATCAGAATCAAGGGGGTTACAATATCCCATATTGTAAGAGAACCCTCCCAAATAATCTCCCTTTTCTTTTCTTAAGAGTTCCCCACACCCAGAAATTCTTCTTGTTCTTATGGATGCACCATTAGTATTTAGTTTAACCAATTTCAGGTGGCATCCAATCTCTACGATTAGGATTGGCTACTGGCCTTTTACATAGATGCATCCAATCATTAATATTTTAGTTATTTATATTTTTAACTAAAAAACTGCAATTTATAAATAAGAACTATTATGCTTTTTTGGTTATGATCTTTTTATTATAAATAGTAGTTTTTCAAAAAAAGAAAAGAAAAAAGAAAGAGAGTAAAGTATCAAACTAAAGTATATCCAATGACTATTTTCGTGATCCTGTTTATGTTAGAGGCATTGTTGGTCAATGAGACATGAATTGGGCAGAATCTTCTCCCTAGAAATTTTGTTGATCCCCCCTCTCCCCTTCATTTGGAAGGATGTAGTGGGCACACACATTAGTTTTACTTCTGAAGATAGTAGGTTCTGCGTTTGATTTTAACATTTAGTTCTTGGATGACAGATATTTGAATGTATAGGGAGCAGAGCCAGAAATAGAATATGCTGCTCTATTTACTTTGTTAAAGTTGAAATAGGAAAACAGAACAAAAATTTACCCCAGATTAACACTTTTCCTGGCATATTTCATGTCTGTGTTGTTACATTATATGTTATATGGACACCATGAGATCGCTATGACTATTGGTTTTAAATTTTCAGCATATTGCTTGTATCATCTGCATGAATGTGAAGCATTTTCTGGATTTCCTTTTATCCATTTCCTCACTTATTGTGATTGCTCATTTTTTGTTGTTGTTGTTGTCAACCTCAGGCATTGTCTCTACTATTGTCATTGATTTTACGAGCCACAATTTCTACACGGAGAGCAGATATTGATTATGGGGATGAATATGATGTTAGGGATAGAAGTTGGGAGCCCCTATTGAATCCTCAACCTGGTCAACCTTCTGGGTTGAGCAAAGGAGATAACAGAGCAAATCACTCTGACATTTGGAGCTCACGGATGAGAGAGAAGGTATGAAATTGTAAAGTGTAGTTTCTTTGATAATTGATATCCTCTAATGGCATTTATTTCTTTCAGTGATAGGAAAATAATTCATGATGTTGTCAAGAATTTGTCCAGAGAGAGGCTGAACTTTTATTATGACAAAAAATTTCAAGCTGTTTTTTTGCATCTGTACATATTTTATAGTCGCCTTTTAATTAATTTCACTGTTAGCATATCATAATTTGGTTGTAGAGTTATTGTTCATATGAACTTTTAATTGGCTTTTTTACTTGGATGCAAAACTCCGGTGTTTACTCCAGTGTGTCATAGGCATGCAGTCATCCACGAACTTGCATACCTACGTAAAAAAAAATGGGTTTTCAGTGTTGACTGTTGTCGTTGCTTTAAACTATTCTTGAATACAATTTACATCATTAGAAACAGAATGGATATGTGAATGTTTTGCACAGATCATTCGAGTTCTTTTCCCTGTTATTTTGGATGGTTTTCGGAAATTTTAGGCCACAAGATCCAAGGTTTTCTGCATTTTAAGCTTTTTGGGTCTAAGGATAACATTCAATAGGTTTTTGGTTTTCGAACTTATTTTTAGACTTTTCTCAAGTGCTTGTTTGTCGATAATGTAGGGAATGTAGTGTCTTTTCTTCTCTTCTATGCTCCCCAGGCGGGTAACTTTAGACCTCGGTGTATTTAAATTTTAGACATAACTATGTATTGAATATTCTATTAATATAAACAGATTACTATTGAACCTACTGGTTTTATTAGTGTCCTTAATGTAATTGTCATTATTTCATGTTTGCAGTACGGGTTGAATAGTGGTGATAAGCACAGCTACCAAGCATGAATTCCAGGCAATGAATGCTACTAGCCGTCAAATGATTCAGTGTTGTGTTGATATCTTAGTACATATGTATATCTTTTGTTTTGATGTTTCTCTGGAAAATTTGTTATATATGCTATATAGTCATGGTATGTATTATAAATTAAACATATTATTGAAACTTGAGAATTCTGTACTAAATTGCATAGCAAAAGAGAAAAATGAAACAAAAAAACAAAAACATAATGATAAAAGTGCAGTTCCATAACAGAATTTTTTTTATTGACATTGGCATATGGTACGATGGCTTGGCATCCAGCTATATAGTTAGGTATTTAGGGTCTGTTTGATTGTGTTTTGATTTTTTTGTTCTTAAAATTGTTTTGTAAAATAGCTATGGAAACCGTTGTTTTCTATATTTTTTTTCTTTTTGAAAGTTAAAAACCAAAATAGAAAATAAAAACAACTCATACATATTCTCTAAATCTGATTTTCAAAATAAAAAAATAATTATAGTTTTCAAAATATTTTTTATAAAATAGATCTTATCAAATGAGTTTTTTATTTTTTGTTGTTGTGAAAACTAAAACATTGTTTTTCAAAACAGAAATCAAAGAGAGCCTTAACTTGTAGTTTGTGGTTTGAACTTTAGTTTGTCTATATTAATGCCAAAGATATATATAATAGCACAATATAATTAATTAGCAAAATACATGTGATTAGATAATTAAGCATGTAATTGTGAGTAAAAATAAGTAAATTTCCTAACAAAATTAGTTGGGGTCACTTTTGAGGTAAAAAGTGTACTCAGTAAAAATTAAGGGGTATAAATGGGTGTAGACAAAAGTATCCAAAATACAAAAATGGAAGTAAAAATATTCCTAGAAAAATATTCCAGACTTTTGGTTAAAGTTTGGTAATTAATGGAGTTGAATAGAGAGATAAACCAATACTCACTTAATGATGTGCCTTCATTGAAGACTTTGCTAGCGTAGTAAATAACATGTAACAATTTGTCCTTACGCTGACCAAGGACTGCACCCATTGCACATGCGCTCGCATCACACATGAGTTCAAACAGAAGACTCTAATCTTGTGCCGTCAGAACAAGTGCTGTGGTAAGCTTTTCCTTCAACACATTAAATGCGTTGAGACAAGCTTCATAAAAAATAAACTCCTTGTCCTTCACCAACAGCTGGCTAAGAGGCTTTGCAATTTTTGAAAAATCCTTGATGAATCTTCGATAAAAACTTGCATGGCCTAAAAAACTTCGCACACCATTAATATTAACGGGAGGGGGAAGTTTTTCAATCAACATTAACTTAGCCTTATCAACTTCAATGCCCTTTTTAGAAATCTTATGGCCTAATACTATGCCATCTTGTACCATGAAATGACATTTTTCCCAATTTAGCACTAAATTAGTTTCCTGACATCTTTTCAAAACCTTAGCTAAATTAACTAAGCATGAATCAAAGCAGAAACCAAACACAAAAAAATCATCCATAAAAACCTCTAAATACTTTTCTACCATATCAGAAAAGATAGAAAGCATACATCTTTGAAATGTCGCGGGTGCATTGCAGAGGCCAAATGACATCCTTCTGTAAGCAAAAACTCCAAATGGGCACGTGAAAGCTATTTTTTCTTGATCTTCTGGTGCTACTGGAATTTGGTTATAGCCGGAATATCCATCCAAGAAGCAGTAAAAAGCATGACTGGCTAACCTTTCCAGCATTTGATCAATAAATGGAAGAGGAAAATGATCTTTCCTGGTGGCTGAATTTAGCCTCCTGTAATCTACACACATCCTCCAACTAGTAATGGTTCTTGTGGGAATCAACTTATTCTTTTCATTCTTCATGACAGTTAAACCTCCTTTCTTTGGAACTGTCTGTACTGGACTTACCCATGCAGTGTCAGAAATTTGGTAAATCATTCCAGCATCCATGAGTTTCATCACTTCCTTCCGGACCACTTCCTTCATTGTTGGGTTTAATCTCCTCCGAGGCTGCCTCACTGGTTTGACATTGTCCTCCATTAGAATCTTGTGAGTACAGAAGGAAGGGTTAATTCCCTTCAAATCAGAAATAGACCACCCAATGGCTGTCTTGTGCTCTTTGAGCACTTTCAACAACTTCTCCTCTTCAGTTGGAGACAAGTCTTTATTGATGATTACTGGGTAATCTTTGTATCTCCCAAGAAAGCATATTTAAGAGTTTTAGGCAACTTTTTTAATTCTACCTTTGGTGCCAAAGTGGTTAATTCTTCCCTTTTCTTTTCTAGCACCTCAAAGATAGTTTCTCGCTCTTCTTGTGGAGCTTCTTCATCTAGATCTTTAAATTCTTCTTCATTCTCTAGATCATCAACATCTACTTCTTTAACTGTTTCCTAAATCACATCAAGTCTGAAACAGTCATTGTGGTCAGATGAGCTCTTCATGGCTTTGAACACATTGATTGTGATTGTCTAATCATTCATACGTAGCTCGAGCTTTCCTTGCTCAACATCAATCAAAGCCCGAGCTGTGGCCAAGAATGGCCTTCCAAGTAAAAGAGGTATTTCACTCTCTTCTTCCATATCCAACACAATGAAATCTGCAGGGAAGATAAACTTGTCAACCTTGACAAGTACATCCTCAATGACTCCATTAGGTCTTCTTAACGAACGATCCGCCAGTTGTAAAGAGACCATGGTTGGCTTTAGTTCAAAAATTCCCAAAGCCTTGCATATTGATAGCGGCATCAGGTTTATGCTTGCTCCAAGATCACATAACGCCCGACCAACATCAATGTTGCCTACGGCAATCAGGATGTTAAAGCTTCCTGGATCAGCTTCCTGGATCTTGAAGCTTTGGTGAGAACTTCTTTGTTATAATGGCACTGCACTCTTCAGTAAGTGCTACCGTCTCACACTCCTGCAACTTATGCTTTCTTGACAATAAATCTTTCATGAATTTAGCATAATTAGGCATGTTAGCAAGAGCTTCAGCAAATGGAATATTAATATGCAGTTTTTTAAAGATATCTAAAAACCTGGCATATTGTTGTTTCTGCACTTGCTGCTTGAGCTTCATAGGATAAGGAGGCTTCTCAAAGCGAGAAAAATCTATTGGTTGCTTTGGAGCCTCAACAGCTTTCTCCTTTTCCTCCTTTTTGTCTTGCTTTGCAGGTTCTTCTTGCACCGTAGCAGATGCTTCTGCTTCCTTCTCATTTTCTGCTTCCTTCAATGGTTCATCAACCTTCTTTGGCTGAACCATTTTTGGTTTTTCTTGAGGAGTGATCACAATTCCACTCCTAGTCACTATGGACTTACAGTCTTCCTTAGGATTTGCAATTGTATCTCCAGGAAACTGCCCTGGACTTCTTTCAGCTAACTGCCTGGATAGCTGCCCTATCTGGGTCTCCAAATTCCGAATGGAGGCATCTTGATTCTTGTGATAGGCTCTGGTCTCCTTCATGAAAGCACTTGTACTTTCTATGTGATCATTTGTAGTCTTAGAAAGCTGCAGCATAGCTTTCTCTAGATCAGATGGCTCCTTTTGTGGAAGAGGAGGAGATTGTAGGAAATTACTGGATTTATAATCCAAGCCTCCCCCTTGATTCCTCCTCTGAAAACCGTTTCCTTGGCTACTATTCTGGTTCCTCTGATAACCTTGAGTGTTTTGTGGTGGCCTTGGATCATACCACACTCCATTAACTTGGAATGGCTCAGCTCCCATGAGTGTTGGACACTCATTGGATTCATGCTCCTACTTACAGTACTCACAGTTAATTGAATTAACTTGAGTTGTGGATATTCGCATTTTATCCAACTTAGCATTCATACTTGCTAGTTGTTGTGAAATCACTTTCAGCTCAGCTAAAGTTGCATCTTGATTCCCTAATTGTAGAATGCCCTTCTTTAATTGAGCTGATTGAGTCAACTGGACTTCTGTTGAGGCATTTTCATTTCGTGCCATGTAGTCAATCAGCTCCAGAGTTTCAGCTGCAGTCTTTTTTCTATGGTTCCACCAGCTGCACCATTGACAATCATCCTAGTATCCGGTGTCATCCCATTATAAAAGACTCTGACCTTCTTCTCATATGGAAAGTCATATTGGGAGCATTTTCTAATTAATTCTTGGAATCTTGTCCAAGCTGCACAGAGGGTCTCTCCCGGTTGCTGAATAAAGTTGGTGATTTCATTCACCAATTTATTGTATTTTTCCCGAGAGAAGTGCTCAGCAAAGAACTTAGCTGCCAAATCATCCCATGTTCTGATGCTATTGGGTGGTTGTCGATCCAACCATCTAAGAGTTTTCCCTGTTAAAGCAAAAGGGAATAACTGAAGTCGGATTGCATCATCAGACACCCCATTGTGCTTGGTGGTGTCACAGATTCTTAGAAATTTCTCCATGAAATCGTGAGGATCTTCATAATCCTCACCACCAAAAGGAGTCTTTTCCACCAAGTTGATAAGAGATGAGTGTAGATACAAGGTATGTTTTGATGATAACAAAATGGCAACAATAAAAAGAGAAGAGCATTGATCAAAAGCAAAAAGCATCAACCATATGTGGATATTGCAGATGTATGATGTAGCCACACAAGAAGAGTAATGTCATATCAAAGTGGCAAGATCATTGGATCAAGAGCAACAAGGAATAATTAGAAGAGCAACACCAAGATCAAAGACAATTAACCATGGTGAAAAATGATCAAAACCAACAAAGTGTCAAGCATTGTCATATCCAACAAGTCAAAGCATCAAGTTCAAGAAAAGATCCAAGACACAAGACATAAAGCTAAGTCTAAAATCATATTTGGAATATATCTTTAGGACTTAGAATATATGTGAGGGTATATGGTAGATTGCATTGCATGAGCTCAAAGTTTTTCTCAAGGTAAACGTGTTTTTTCAAATTGCATAATCATAATCTTTATATACTTGAAAGAAATTTGAAAAATCCAAGGAAAAAATCTTTGACATATTTTATAACTTCAAAACATATTTATCAAGTCAAGATCTTTCACAAAAAGTGGTTGGAAGCAAGATAGAACACATTTGAACTTAAATTTGTTGCTGCCTTCCATACAATTTTTCGTAACTAATATGATGGATTTGGTTCTTGTGGTCTTCATAAAAGTTGTAGATCTTTCTTTTATCTTTCCAACTAGACCAAGATCACATTAATCCGATAAGTATAACTCAAGTTATGCCCAAAATGCGAAACATTGTTCTTGTTGTCAATACAGTATTCGAATACCTGATGAAGTATTCGAATACCACACGAAAAGTATTCGAATACTTGCTGGGAAAAGGCCTATGACGGCTATAAATGGCTAAAAATGAAGTATTCGAATACCACATGAAAAGTATTCGAATACTTACACGGCAGAATGCATAAAACGACTAGTTTTCAATGGAAACACTATAAATGCATTCCTCATGACCTTAAAACGTATTGATCACCATTCCTACACATCTTAGGGATGATTTGAGAGCTTCGACACATTCATTTGCATATTCTTTCATATCTTTCAAAGATCAAACATATTTGAGCTCATATCTTGAAAATCCATATATCCATAGTGCTTCAAGTTGTATATCCACACTTTGAGAGTGTATATTCATTTCCTAATACTTCCCTTCTTGTATTCTTGAGTTTAAAAGATTGTGAGACCTATTGTTTGAGAGGTATCCAAATACCCAAGTAAATTTGGAGTGAGTTGTAAGGTTACCAACTACCCGTAAACTTGGAGATTGCAAGGTATCCAAAAACCGAAATCTTGGAAGATTGTAAAGGTTTGTCAAGCACCCGTGAAGCTTGACCATCAGTGAAAGAGTTGATAGAGCGGCTTCAGTCTGGACGTAGGTCACAAGTGGTAGTGACCGAACCAGGATATATTGTGTTACCAATTCTCTAAACTCTAAACTCTTTATTTCTAGCACTTTAATTGCTTTTTTGATATCTTGTATGTGCTAGTATAAGTTCTATAATTGTGATATATTATATATATTATGGATTGTCTGAATGTATTGATTAGCTTTCCACATGTCAAAGTTTGCTGAAAATGATTATTTAGAAACTAGAAGGGGGGTTTTTGCGAAAATTTTGTAATACTCAATTCATCCCCCTCTTGAGTATGGAAGCCACATTCCTAACAATGGGTTGATGTCAAAATTGTTGGCTTGAATATGTGGCCGGACAACACTAGAAATCGGCCTTGTGAACATTGGAGCCAAAATCCACTCCATCAACTCTGCTGCAGGAGGTTGATTGTTGGGACCTCCTCCGGCATTATTATGGTTTGCCATATCTTGTGTGGATTGATCAGGTACACTAATCGGACCTTCCCAAATTATCTGCTTGGCAACCTTTCTCAGCTTCCTTTCAGCCCTTGTGATTTCAGGATTAAATACAAGATCTTCAGGAGCAAGTCTACCTCGCATAAAACTCAAAGAAGATGGTCAGTAATACCTGCAAAATGCAGATCAAGATAGAACAAACCCTAAAATGATAAATAAAAATAAAAACAATATTCAAGCTCAAAGATCAACAGTTATTTATAATATTTGCAATTACAATCCCCGGCAACGGCGCCAAAAACTTGTTCGGTACTCGGCAAGTGTACCGATCGTTCCAAGTAATAAAAGTGAAAGTAAGATTGTCTCTACAGGGATTGTAGACCAAGTACTACAATAACCAGTCCCCTTAAGTTGAACGGATCAAGAGAGGTGGCAATTGTTGTTGATTTAAAACAAAAAGTAAATTAAAAAGTAAATTGCGTATTTTTAGGGTTTTCTGAAAATAGATGAACAGACTGCATAAAATTAGGGTTGAAAAACAATTGCGAAAATATTGCAGTAAGAGTACAAACACCTGTTTGATCCCCACCTTGTAATCTGAATTTAGATTTACATATGATTTACCCATTGATCAAACAATTCACCATCTTTTAATTTATTGGTTAAGCCCTAATTCCTTAGTGATCTTAACCTTATTAACCCTATTAGAACCCTAATTCCTTAGAGGTTCCTTTTCGGGTTAAACATATAAATCGGTGAATCTTTCACGTTTGCGATTCATGTAGCCTATCCCTAGTGCATACATGAAAAGCCATTTTCCTCCTTATCAGGAATTAGGATCCCAATATTCCTATTGCGAATCCTAACCCTAGAGATCTGTTAGAATGATCAGATCTAAAAGAACGAGGAGATAAAGAATGAAGGAAAATAGATTCAAATAGATAAATATATATAAATTAGATCCAAATTACAAGGGGATCACATTCAGGGTTGTGACCCTTACCACAATAAAAAGATCTAGCCAACCATAGTCATGGCTGATCTCAAATAAAATTCAAAAAAATTTGTAAATTACAATGTAAAGAACGATGAACGAAGAACAAGACTGCAGATCTGAGCTTCCGCAACTGACGGTCTTCCTCCTCTTGGTCAGAAAGTATATTATGTATTTGTCTTTGACCTAATCCCCTTTCTATATTATTTTTTTCTTCTTTCCAATTTTGCCCTTGTGAAACACGGCTGTGGCTTCCGCAACTGACGCTCTCATCGTCAGTTCCACGCTATGAGCGTGGATGCCTCTGACTTTCCACGCCACCAGCGTCAATCCCACGCTGTGAGCGTGGATCCTTCTGGATTCCCACGCCATGAGCGTCAATACCACGCCATGAGCGTGGATCCTTTTGGATTCCCACGCCACCAGCATCAATCCCACGCTGTGAGCGTGGGTCTTCACTTTGGCCAATCCTCATTTTTCTTCCAGATTTGTTTGCTTTTCCTGCAAAATGAGCATAAAATCAGTTGAACACTCCTGAAATTGGAATTTAAGAAATACAATAAGGAATGTTGCCTTTTTAATGAGGAATAGCTCATTATCTTTCTCTTTTTGGCTTGAATTTACTTATGTGCTGAAGGCACATCACTTAACCTGTGTTAAGTGGAAAGCCACTTAAGGAACCCAAAAACCCCTCCCCAACCCGTGCGCAGAAGAAGAAAAGAAGAAGAGAAAGAAGAGAGAAAGAAGAGAGGGAAAAGAGAGGAAGGAAAAGGGGAAACTCTAAAGGAGGCAATCCTTGATCATTTTGAGTGATTCCTAAGCCTAAACCACTCCAAATCTTCCTCTCTTTCACAATCAAAGCTTGGTTTTGAGTGGGAGTCCTTGCGGAAAGTGATTTCTTTCTCCTAAATTCCAACCCATAGGAGAAATTGAGAGATTTGTTGGCTTCTACCTCCATGGAAGCTTGAGGAGTAACCAGTCCTTGGTTATGCAATCATTGGTGGTAAGATTCTACTCCTTGAACTCTATTTTCATGGAAAATGCATGATTGGGGGAGATGATGAATAATGTTTAGTGTTTGTGATTATGTGAGTGAATTGGCTATGTTCTAGGGAGATTGAGGCCTAGTATATGTTGAGAAAAATGCTAGGAATGATGTTTAATCGGTAAAAATAAGCTTAGTTAGTCATATGATTTTGTTTTGAAAATTACAAGATTATGCACTTGACTATGGTTTGGCTTGTTTTTGTAATCAATGGTTTGGTTTGGTTGATTGTTGATTATGTCCATGTGGTGCTTAGGATTGAGGCAGTTGGACCAACCGTGAGTGATCGACCATTGGGACAAGCCATGGAACTTGATTAACTCAAATTGGGAATAGGTGTCAATAGCAAAGGTTGAACGGAAGCTTTGAGGTAAGCCTTCGGACCTTGGGTGTAATTCCTTTTATTGTTCCACCAAGCCCTGAACGGGTAACAGTTGTGTTGATGAATATAAATGCAATGAGATAATGTAATGCTTTGTAATTCGTATGTGCATGCTTTGGTGTGACATAGGATGGTGTTTCCCGATGTTGGTATGTTGCATGACGATGCGTAAATCATACTTGGTAGTTTAGCTGGCCAGTAGGACTATTTGCATCTGAGTATCCTTAGGACAGCTCGAGAGCTCGAGGGATTTCTCCTAGAGATGTTGTGTACACTTGCATGGATATGTATTTATTGCATTATTATTGTTATTGCTATTACACTGTTATTGAACTATGGGGTGGAGAGATGCTCCAAGGACCGCTGGTTTACTGGATATATTCGTATATCTCAACCCGTGTTGTGGGGACCCCCTTTCAGGCAAGGATGCTGCATGAGCCTCTGATGGCAAGTGGCCATATTTGAAGTAATTGATATATGAAGATATAGTATCATTTGAATTAAGCATGCCATTTTGTAGTTCCTATGTATAGGATTGTTAAATGAAAGTCATTTGTTATATGCATGTTATGTTTTAATTGGATGGACTTAGCCTATGCTCATCCATTTGGTATCTCTTTTGTTGATGGGAGCCAAGGAGTTGATCATAGTGTTTTGTAGCTAAGTCCCATGCTTTGTAATTGAGACTTGTAAACATGATGTAATGATATGATGGAAAGACATGGAAACAATTTGATGCATATGTATAGATTATATTCATGTATTAAAGTTGTGGCATGTTGATTAGGTGTTGAAAAAGGGGTTGGATTCATTCCCCCTGAACTGAGAAAGAAAAGAGAGAGTGCTGAATTTTCCTATCAGCGCGCTAAAGCGCCCAGGAGCGCGCTTTAGCGCCCTGCTGCCCCTGTGAGAGCCAATACTCTTTGCCTCAGCGGGCATCAGCGCCCAAAATGGGGGCTTAAGCGCCCGGATGCGCGCTTTAGCGCCCTCAGCTTCTAAAAAACGAGTTTCTCTCTGTCCGTGGGCGCTTTAGCGCGCGCGGCCTGTGTCCACATAAACATGTGTGGTTCTAAATGGTCATAACTTGAACTACAGAGCTCCAAATGAGGCGCGGTTCGAAATCACGCGATGCTAAAATAGAGAAAAAGACATTTAACTACCCTTGGTCTAATGAAATGAGAGTATGGTATTGTTGGAATTTACATATATATATATATATATATATATATATATATATAAATTGTGTAGACAATCTATTGGTTATGAATAAGAAGTTTGGTAGTGAAAGGGTGTGTCTTTTCATCGACGAACGGATGTGTCGTTTCATCCGAATGGATGTGTCGTTTCATCCGAACGGATGTGTCATTTCATCCGAACGGATGTGTCGTTTCATCCGAACAGACATGTAGTTTCATCCTAACAGACATGTTGTTTCATCTTTGAATGGGTGGCTTTTCGTGTTGAACGAATGTGTCTTTTTGTGTCCAACGGATGTGTTGTTTCGTCGACGGAAAGGTGCCTTTTCAAACGTGACCGGTCAATGTCTATAAATAGACACTGACACCTTCAGAAAATGGTACCACAATTTTCCTGCACTTAAACTCTGCCGGAATTTTTCTCCTTCCGGTTTGCATATTCCTGTTCATACTCCGGTGTGATTTCGTCTGGCATATTGTTGTGTTCGTTTGGGTTGTTGATTGGTAGTGCCGCCATTCTTCAGACGGAATCCGTTCTATCCTGGGAGACAAGTGTCCATCAACCTTTGGCATCAGTGAGGGGGCAAATTATCTTAAGGAGACACGTTCTGTGGGCTCGGATTTTATTCCTCTGATACTGTATTCTCCATCTATCTGTTCTATACGACTGACAACAAGTAAGTCTGTTCTAATTTATTTTTATTATTGCACAGTGATAATTCTGATCATCTACCTCCTCTGGTTCTATTCATGGGTTCAAGTCTTTTAGTGATATAACATCACCCACTGTCTTCAATAACAATCTTAAGACAATTTCGGTGTTTTGAACCTGTGATCAGTATATTCACTTCTTTATTTTTATATACTGTTTTTATTTACCGTGTAATTAAAAGATTAATCTTTGTGATTAATCAGGATTTCTGTTTGAGTAACAGAAATGGATTTTCGATATATAAAGTGTGGATTTTCCTTGAGTGGAAAACATGTTTCTATATATAAAGGGTTTTCGTTATGCGTGCTTGTGGACAAAGTCATGAAAACATGTTTATATACCTTTTGGCTTCGTGAATATATGCGAACACACAGTGCATTTGTTATTGTTTATACTTTGTTGGTTTTCGTGATTTGTTTTTTACATATATATATGTATATACATCTTCTATTACGTAATATATATATATGTTATTGTTATAAAAGTCCTGTGTGGGTTTTTTGCTTTCATATATATCATTTGTTTCTCGTGCTAAATAGAATGTGTCATGTTGATGCTTGAATTAATGTTTAAAATTGATATGTGATTGCTTATCAAATGCACTATGTGAGAACCATGGATGTCTTTTGCCATTAAAACCATGGATGTCTATTGCACTGTGTGTTCGCATTATTTGAGAGAAACAGACATTGCCTAATAAGTGTATTGGCCTTTTGTAACCACCTGCAGTTATTAAAAAAAAAAATTGTTAGCCATTACTGTGGCACGAAATGTTGCACCGAATGGTTCTTGAGAGTCAGACCAAAATATCTCTATTGATTCATGGACTCATCATATCATGTATAAAGGGTGCCTTGCAATTAAATCCATGATTGCATATATATATATAAAAAAGAACTGCAAAGGGTCAGTTTTGAAATGCATGAATCGATGCATGAAATAGTTTTTGGGTGGAAACTTGATGGGGTTTTCACGATTGGAATTTGATGGTTACATTTGAATAAGTAACCACAAGTCAATCAAATGGCTCTTGTGACTATGGCTGAAACGTAGTTTTCATGTTGTAATAATCGCATCCCATCATGTGCAGTGAATTGATCTCTATTTTAATTATATGCATGGCTTTATTCTAAAAGAATTGTTTCGTGAAAGACAACCATGACATGTGATGAATACGATTTGATGGTTGATGGTCTTTCCAATTATATTAAGTCTACTGTGAAATGGCTTTATATATTTATAAGCATGGTACCAAAAATTGATATATGACCTTTTGGTTTGATGTGCTTATTTTGATGTTGGTTCAATGAGAAATGAAGTGAAATTTGATGCCATTTAATGGTATATAGTATGAGAAATGAGAAATATTTACGACATGAATATTTTGTTATATTAATTATTATGTGTGAAATGTCATGCATTTATTGGCATTCAATTGTATATAGTACACTTAATGGATTTGATATCCATTAACCCGTGACTTATAAATGTGAAAGTTTTGACTTTATGATTTAGGCAAGTGATAATTCTTGCTTAAAAATGCACTAATGTGCTTTGATGGATATAAAAGCCTTATATCTAGTGAAATATTTGATAATATGTGAACTCAAAAAAGCTATCTTAGTGATGGCATGATCAAAGTCAATGTGATGACTTTAAATGTTGTTAATGACATGATAATTGTATATTACTTTATGGTTAAAATGAAGTTTATTATTTGCTATATGTGTTGTAGCCAAAATAAGAAAACTAAAGTCATAAAGAGCAATCGAGGGGGAGAATATATGATGGCCCCTTCGAGGGATTATGTATAGAGTCTGGTGGTATACACCAAACAACAGCTCCTTATGCAATGCAATCCAATGAGATTGTTGAGAGAAAGAACCAGACATTAAATAAAATGATGTTGTTGATGTCTGGTTTGTGGGGGAAAGTCATTTTAATGACAAACTATATAATTAATAGGGTACCCCACAAGAAAATTAAGAACATCCCCTATGAAATATGGAAAGGTAGGGAGCCTACCTTGAATCATCTCGAAGTGTGGGGGTGTTTGATAAAGAGCATACCATACGACATATGGAAAAGGCAAGAAGCCATCCCTAAAATACTTTAGAGTGTGGGGGTGCTTGGCTAAGGTTGCGGTTCCTAAACCTAAAAGGTTGAAAATCGGACCTAAAACCGTGGATTGTGTATTCGGTTATGCACTTAATAGTAGTGCTTATCGATTTCTAGTGTATAAATCTGATGTTTCAGATATACACATTAATATGGTTATTGAGTCAAGGGAAATTACTTTCTTTGAAGACGTATTTTCGTATAAGAAAATACATGAATCAAGTGGCAATAATGATGATAAGATATCAGGTGATAACAATGGTGATCAGGTTGTGATACCTCGAGATGCTACAACTAATACTGATCCTGTAGAGGATATAGAAGATGAACCTAGACGTAGCAAGAGGCAAAGGACAGCCACATCCTTTGGACCTGATTTTATGACATATTTATTAGAAAATGAGCCTCGGACTTATAAGGAAGCTATATTGTCTCCGAAAGGACCATTCTGGGAAGAGGCTATCAATAGCGAGATAGAGTCTATCTTGTCCAACCACACTTGGGAATTGGTAAATCTTCCTCCTGGCAACAAGCCTTTAGGGAGTAAGTGGGTGTTCAAAAGAAAAAAATGAAAGAGAATGGCACTATTGATAAATATAAAGCAAGGCTTGTGGTAAAAGGCTACAAGCAACGTGAAGGTCTCGATTATTTCGATACTTATTCTCTTGTTACACGGATCACATCCATTAGGATGTTGATCGCAGTAGCTGGTTTGAATGGACTAGAAGTACATCAAATGGATGTTAAAACCGCATTCTTAAACGGCGACCTGGAAGAAGAGATATATTTAGAACAACCTGAAGGTTTTGTTATTACAGGACAAGAACGGAAAGTTTGTCGCTTAATAAAATCCCTTTACGGGTTAAAGCAAGCTCCAAAGCAATGGCGTGCGAAATTTGATAATGTTATGTTATCATATGGATTTCGAATTAATGAATGTGACAAATGTGTCTATGTTCGAAATACAGGAAAAGGATTTGCCATTGTTTGTCTTTATGTAGACGACATGTTGATTATGGGTAGTAATAGTCAAATGATTAATGCTACTAAACAATTACTGAAAAGTAAATTTGATATGAAAGATATGGGGATAGCAGACGTTATCCTAGGTATTAAAATCCATAGAACATCTGTAGGGTTGGCTTTATCACAGGCTCACTACTATATAGCTAAGGTTCTTGAGAAATTCAAAAGTTTGAATATAACCCCTGTGAGGAACCCTGTAGATTGTAATCTTAGTTTATTAAAGAACACTGGTAAAGCTACAACACAAAAGCTATATGCTCAAGTGTTGGGTAGCCTGATGTATGTTATGAACTGCACCAGACCTGATATTGCTTATGCAGTAAGTCCGCTAAGTCGCTTTACTAGTAATCCAAATGAAAATCATTGGAAAGCTATGGTAAGAGTTTTGGGGTACTTGAAGTATACTCAAAATCATGCTTTGCATTACGATAAATACCCCGCAGTTATAGAAGGGTATTGTGATGCAAACTGGATCACCGGCTCTAATGACACTAGATCCACAAGTGGATATGTGTTTACCCTTGGTGGAGGTGCTGTGTCTTGGAAATCGTCCAAACAGACTTGCATCGCAAGGTCAACCATGGAAGCAGAATTTAAGCTTTAGATAAGGCTGGTGAAGAAGCCGAATGGCTTCGTAACTTTATTGAGGATGTTCCTAATTAGCCAAAACCGGTACCATCTGTATGCATACATTCTGATAGCCAAGCCGCTATTGGAAGGGCCAAGAACGTCATGTATAACGGTAAGTCTAGACACATACGTCGTAGACATGATACCGTAAGACAACTACTCTCGAACGGAATCATTACAATTGATTATGTTAAGTCTAAGGAGAACATAGCGGATCCGTTAACCAAAGGGATTCCTAGAGAGTTGGTTGAATATTTGTCGAAAGGAATTGGTTTAAGGCCTATCAATTGTTGAGCATTGCGGTAACTCTACCTAGAAGAGTGGAGATCCCATGAACTAGGTTCAAAGAGACAACTAAGTGATGGTCGACTGTCCAAACACTGTGGAGTTTTTAAACTCATACTCATTCCTAGACAAGACAGTGTATTTATGAGGGTAAGCACTTAGGCTTTTAATGATTTCTTAATCTGTTGTGTTCAGATGATGTATAGTGAGTTACATCACAAGAAATCACCTATGTGAGTGTGAAGTGAGGGCCGCTTCTATGAGAATTTTTCAAAGGCCGATTCTCGAACAACACTCGCAGAACCAGGTAGGTGTCCCACGGCCAAAATGGGCGCAACAAAGGACCAACGATGCTAGAGAAGCATTGTGTGACTCCTATTGTCTAGGTATACACTAAAGGTTGACGGTTCAAGTCGCCCTAGACCACCGATTGACCGAGTATATCCGATAGGTTTTTACTAGAGAAGGTTCAAAGGTAACTCCACCTATCTCGATGCAGTTGTTTCTCGTTGAGGACATTACACTTTGCATTTATACTCTTATGCATATAGTCACGATGTTTTGACTTCTTATCCATGTGGGGGATTGTTGGAATTAATGAGAATATATATATATATATATATATATATATATATATAAGTGGGTGTAGAGAAAAGGGAAGATGAAGAGTTATGTGGGTTATTTAAGAAAGTTTGGACAATTGGTAGAAAGTGTGTGTATTAAACTCCCACCACCATCTCCTTAATTGGCCCTTGGGTCACTACATATTTTATGTAGAGGGAGGAGATAGGTGGGCCTTGGTTCACCACCACACACGCGCGCGCGCCGCCGCCGCCGTCCGGCCGGCTCGGCTCGGTTCGGTTCGGTTCGGTTGTGTGTAATAAAAATAATTTTTTAATATTTTGTCCAAAAGTGTATCCATTGCTTCCCTCCAAAATTCGAACCCAAATGTTTCTACCCGCCGGTTTTTTTAGCAATTTTTAACCGAACCAGTTCTTCCCTTTCGTGAACCGGTCACCGGTTGTACCTGTTCGTCGGAACGGTCACCTGTCGCCACCGTCAGACACGGCGGTTCGCCGCCGGCGACTGTTCATCGTGACCGGTCAGTGTCTATAAATAGACACTGACACATTCGAAAAATCTATCCGGTTTTCTGCACAAAACCTCTGCCGGAATTTTTGTTCTCCCGGTATTGCATGTTGTTCTTCATCCTCCGGTGTAAATTCTTCTGGCATACTGTTGTGTTCGTTTGGGCTGTTGACTGGTAGTGCCGCCACTCTTCAGACGAAATCCGTTCTATCCTGGGAGACAAGTGTCCATCAACCTTTGGCATCAGTGAGGGGGCAAATTGTCTTAAGGAGACACGTTCTGTGGGCTCGGATTTAATTCCTCTACTGCATTCATTCTTCTGATTCTGTCTGTTTCATACATATCAAGTAAGCCTGTTCTTATTTTATTTTTATTGCACAGTGATAACTCTGATCATCCACCTCTTCTGTCTAATACATGGGTTCAAGGCAATAGTGATTTGATATCACCCTCTGTCTTCTATAACAGTATGTTATATACTAGTGTGCAATACAAATTGTTTATCATACGTATGTACGAATCATGTACTTTGAATTTGTGCTTCAAATTAAATGGAAGCACGTGTCCGTAATACATTTATGGGATCTGTTAATCTCACGTGAGATAATTATCTCATGCAACAGAGACAAGATAGTGGGGTCCATTACTTTAAAAGAAAAAAAAATAGTGGACCCCACTACTTTGTCTCTGTTGCTTGAGATAATTATCTCATACAACATCAGATAATTATTTCGTTACATTTATTAATTAAATGGTGTCTATTATATCGACAGCGTGTTTGAATTTATTTATTTTTTATAAAAACAAATATTTTTTCTGAAGCTTTTAGAGAGAACTGAAAAAATAATAGTTATTATTTTCAGACTCTCGTAATTATGCATAATTGAACAAATCAAAAGCATAAATAACAATTCAAGAACGTACAATAACAATGTTAATAAGAGTAGTTAATAATTAAGATAAAAGGAAGAAAAAATGAGGGTAACCGAGTCTTTTAAAGATAATTACTCATAAAAAAAAATTAAATCAGGTTACACAGCATATAAATAACATTTATTCTCGAAAGAAAAAAAAGAATGAGTATTTAATTATTTTGTTTGTGTAAAAAAGCTGTATATGTAATATGACCTTGCAAATTGAAGAAATTATATGAGCCATTTCCCCCTTCTTTATCTTTTGTTATGATTTATCTATTTAATGAATCTTAATATTTATTTACTTCAAAATCGTTGTCAATTTCAAAATAGGAAATATAATGTTGTAAAAGAAAGAATTGTGGGGTCCAATTTTTAAAAGAAGGTTTTATTTTGAATTTTTTATATCATGTAAAAGGGTAATTTTATTTGGGTAGGCCCATGGTAGCCAATTCAAGAAGGGTCAACTGGGTTTTTAAAACTTTGACAAAATATATATTCACACAAGTGGAAGGATAAGAAGCAATATAATCATAAGTAAGCTTACCAAAAAAAAAAACATAATAAGTAAAGAAAAATTGTGTATCATTTTAAAAGATATAAAATTACGTCATTTTAAGTGGGAGAAAGATAAATCATGAAAGAGAAAGTGGAGGAAATTTTTTTTAAAGATGTGGGTCCCACCTCTTTGTGAGAGTGAAAGGATGTAAGGTGTGTTATTTAAAATGACACACATCTTTTCCAATAAGTAAATGAAAGTTGAGATGAATTTACCAAAAAAAATAAAAAATAAAAGTTGAAATGAAGAGGCAAACTCAACTATAGAGATTTGCAACAAATATTATTTCCCCTTAAAAGTAGTTTATTGTTGTAAACGAACATTACTAGACTTCACTATATTTTATGGGAGATTTAAGTGTATTGTCACATTAGAGTATGACTACACCAGAAGATGAAGAGTTTGTATTCTTTCTCCACCTTCATCTATATACGGAGGTAGTAGGGCTTCTATTCTTACATACAATAATATATATTTTGGTATCTTACTCTTTTTTGTCATATAATTACTTTTTTTTTTCTATTTTGTAATTCTTGAGTTCATTCCATTTGTTCGCCGCTCTTTTCTCACATCACGTTATCAACACAAATTGGTTAGAATTTTTGAAGTTGCTTAAGGTGAAAAAATTGGGGGTAGAGTTTTACATGATTACCCATTACCAAAGATATAGTAATATTTTAATATTGAAATTATGAAGTGACTTTTACACCATTCTAGTCTATCGGAGCTACATGGTAAGTGATTATAAGTTAATGTAAGATAAAATTAAGTAAGCTTCTGTGTAATGCATAAGTTATAATTGAGGTATTTGAATTAATTGCATACAGAATTAATTTAAGGCTTAGTTTCTATAGTGAATGTAAATAAGTTATTTACATTCGCTCTGAAAATGACGTCGTTTTGGGTTGAAAAATAAAAAAATTATACTAAAAAATACTATTATAACCCTGAAATAAATTATAATTACAAAAATACCTTGATTTCAGTCTCACAATGACGTCATTTTGGGCTCAATGTATATATGTTATCTATATTGATTGTAGAAAAAATGAACCTTTAATTTAATTAGAGTAAACAAAAAAGAAAAAGTTTATCCGTTTTTTAATCAATTACTCTGATTATAATGATGCTTAATACTATAATGTAAGATAATAATCCAGACATGAACGGGGTGTTACATTCATTAAGCTGGAGCAACTCATTACACTCAATATTTTCTTCCTTGAATGATATCTCTTGAGTACATGACTTGATCTTGTGTTAAATTGAGTGTTGGAAAGCAGATACAATGTTTATATAAGATAGGTGAGGAAAGGCAATCTAAAACTTGTACGATTGAAGCTCAAGAATTACTATTGGATTACTCTATGTGATCATTAAAAAGGAAATAGGTCGTCTTTGGACATTTCAGCCTTTCAAGTCCACCTATATGTTAAATATCCCTACTCAACTATTTCGAGCCTTAAGCCATTTTATTTCTTTCATACAAATAAACACATATTTTTGCTCTATCAATTTTTTCTAAAGGTGCAAGTATGTATGGTCTATGAAATCATATCAAAAAATTGGACCACAAGAGCTAGTAAGCAAGAATTAGAAGAGCATTCATACAACAACATAAAAAGGAAGATAACAAAAATTAAAGGAGTTCATAAAAAAAATCAAAAAAGGGAGAGAAAAAATACCTTCCTTGAAGCTCTAGGGAGCAACCTTGTTAAGGAAAGAACCAAGTTGATGGTTGGAAATTCGTGTACCACATAGGACAGAAACAAATGGTGAGCTTTTGACCTTAAAGGCCTTTTTTTTTTCAAGAGCCCCAAGGTAATCCTTAACTATTTTCCTTTCATTTTCATAAAAATAACTTGTTTTGAGTCATTAAAAAAGAGAAACTTTGATGATTTGTGTTAGGGGGTTGTTAATCTAAGTGTAATAAAGTTAATTGAACTTCTGTAAGTGGGTATATCGGAGTTAGAACCTTTGGGATGCCATTAAAGCACCTCCAAAATAGAAAAAATGCAGATTTTCTGCATTCTGTCGGGAGGAATCGATTCCCTGCAACTGGGAATCGATTCCATCCTAGAAAAAAATGACAACAACACACTAATTTAGTAAAATCGCGATATCTCGAGTTACAGAGCTCCAAATTGAATGAGACTTGGACCTATATGAAGCTAACACATAGAGGTAAGTCTTGTAAAATTCCAGATCCATTGGATAAGTGGGATATTCGTGGCTTGATTTTGAAGTTGCTAACTTGCTGTGGAAAATTCAGTTTGTCATAGTCACTTTGCGAAAAATATAACCGGAGTTATACAACTTCGATTGAGACATATAATGTCATTGGAAAGCTTGTGAAGTTTAGTTTAACATACCAAAATATTAGGATTTTTACTAAAGATTTGCAATACCAATTTTAAATATGGTAAATACGATTTTGTGCTTGGGAGAAGCCTGCAATCACAAAAAGAAAAAGAAAACATATTCCAAATGTCATGAAATTTTAGAATCTGATTATTAATGGTATGTTTGACATAAAACAGATTGTACTTGCTGGATTGTGTGATTGTGGGTGACCTTATTGATACTGAGTTTGTGTTGGAGGACTATACTGATATAGGTAAACTTTCGGTCCTTGATTTTATCCATTGTTTGCTCCATCAAACCCTATGGGGGAATGGTTGTTGTGCATAGTATGTTTTCTAAAATTTATATCTATTGTGATTATTGGATATACTGTTGAGCTGAGACATATTATTATGCAATTGACATATGTATATGTATGAGGGTTACCACACCGGGCGGGAGTCCTTGAGTATGGTAGAGGCCATACAAGATGGAAAATCCGCATGTGGGGGTATAAAGAGAGCCGCTTATACTCTGCATAGGTTGCAGTGTGCATAAAGCCAACTTTGTTCTCTGGCCAGTAGACTAGTTGCATACACACATGACATGGATATATACGGCATTGCACACTCATTTGATACATTGCATGGCATGCTCATTTTATATATAACATTGTTTACTGCTATAAATGGCCTGGTATAGCCATTCCCCTTATCTTATTACTATTGTATTTCTTAATATATTTCCTGCATTGTTTTTGAACTTATATTATACCTGCAAGTGAGCTTGCAGTGGAGGATTCCTTGAGGACCCTTTGTCTTACTGAGATTTCTAACAAAAATCTCACCACTTTTGGGGCACATTTTTCAGGAGATGATATTCATGAGGCGAATCATGCAAGAGGCACGAGGCCGACATAGAGATTTTGTTATTGTATAAGCCATGCATATTATGATTCTCTATTATACCATGATGAGACATGAGTTGACTTGAGTTTTTGTATTATAGCACCAAGACTTATCGATGCTTTTGAATTGTTATTTATGATTACGAGGTATTTCAGGATTTATTTTAGCATTGCAATTACATAAGAATTGTTAATTAATTACCAGTTAATCCACCACGAGGATTAGCCTTATTTATTTAAATAAAATAATATTATGCTTTCGTGATTAATTATTTCAAGCTACGCTTTTAAATACCATTTGTATGTTAATACATCGATCGCAGAAGGGGTGTTACACAAGGTTAGAGGACTGTGCTTTTAGTCACTTAAGTGGGTCCCACTAACCTTGCTGTGAACTTATTCACTTAATCCATTACTTACCTATTTTCTTAACCTAACTTAATTTTTTTTACTATCATCCAAGCTTCTCTGCATTAGAAAATAATGATATCCATTAATTTATCCATGTGTTCTGGTTAATTTTGATTACTGCAACTTTTACTGCAAAACACACAATTTCGCACTTTTGCACTAAAAGTGATTTAGTTTTAATTTTGATGTCATTTTAACTCCTTGAAATTCATGAAATAATAATTATTAATTATCTTTAAGTTTCGGGTAATTCTGTCCAATTCATTTTTATCACAAAATGCTCAATATTGACATTTTTCTCAAAAAAGCACTTTAACTTAAATTATTTAAAATAATTAAATCTTCCATTTAATACTTCACATTTAATTATTATTTAATTTCTAACATCTCTATATATTGGTGTGCATTCTTACATTTACTCCACCTTTTTAAAATTTTATGCGCAAAATTTGTCACACACATGTCTCTAAATTCGGGATATTTCCGGAGAGGCTTGTCTCCCCGTATCCTAAGTGAACTTCTCAAGCATTGTACTTTTTCACCTAACCTTGATCATGACAATGGTCTTATTCATTAGCTTCCTTTCACATTGACCTCAGATTCTAAGCGATCCTTCGCTCCTATGACGACTTTTTGCCTACTTTAACTTTTCTCTAATCTAATTGGTTCAGTGGTGTCCTGAATTAATCCATACTAAATAGCTCATTATCTCCAACCTAAGACTAGCATGTGAGAGTTCTTGATCTCCAACCACACAATGCTTCGTGGGGAGCCATGCCCAAATTTAGCTTGTAAAGGTTATTATAGGAAAACTTCATCGGTGAGAAGCATATATTCATGATGTGCTTTGCTCTAGGGCGCAAGTTCTACACATATCCTCCAATATCTGAATCGTCCATACAGTTTGACCATCAATCAGAGGAAGATATGCAGTACTCAATCTCAATTGAGTGTCAAAAGCTCTCTGCAATGAGCTCCAAAACCAAGAGGTGAACTTCGGGTCCCGATCATTGACAAAGGTCTTAGGCACCCCATGAAGTAAAGTCCAGATCATATCCCCATGTTAGGATTATTTCCATAAGGTAATTTCCTCCTAGATGTCAAAGGAATATACTCTTTTATCCATGAAAATTCCTATCATGCCTCCCTAATGGAGATAAGTTTATTCTTATGTAGTCTCTTGTATCGTTTCCATTACATCCTCGTGAAGTCGCAGCAACTCCGATGAATATAACACCTCATAATTCTAAATCATATAATTATAGTTAAAATATGAATTAAAAGGTAGGATTAGTGAAAATCTTGATTTCGGAGTCAAAATACGTAAAAAGGGAAAACGGTAAATTACCAAACACGTAACCCTAGGAAATGAAATGTGAGTACAAGGTCTCAAATAGGAAAACTAACCCTAAAAATGGATTTAGAATAAAAAATTGAGTGGTTAGGCAAGTTTCTGGAAATTTGATGAATAATTTTTTTAGCGGGTAAAAATATATTTGTACAGTTGCACTAAAAAGCGTGCCGCATGAATTATGAGCTCTAGGCTTGGAAATAAGTTATAAGTGATACATAGGACTAATAATTATGACTTCTGATGAAAATGGATTGAAATTAGGATTTTTGGGAAGCATACCCACAATGCACTTAACAACTTAAAACTGTGATTTCACCGAACGACCGAAAAACTCCGGATTCATTTGCTCAAGGGAAATTAAAGGACATTGGTGAATGTTAAAATTTGGAGTTTCTAAATAATATAGGAATTAATTGGAGTTTAGTGATTTAAGCAGGAGATTTGAATCAATTCGAATTGAGCGAGGTGGCGTGTGGGACCCACCTCACTTAAGTGAGCCAAAGCACACATGTGCCAAATCAGAAAAAGCTTTCTTCTTCCCTCCTTCTCCAACCATACCCCCGGCCACCATGGGAAAGAAGGCAAGAAATTGAAACTCCATTTTCCATTGCTTTTAGTCACCAGAACCAAAAGTGTAAAACACCAGAGTTGTTCCAAGTCATCTTGTGACCATCTTTTCTTTCTTGAGTGAGCCTTAAAAGTGAGTGTAAAAGGAGATCATTTCCTCCATTGGGTGACAATCTTGTGGCCAAGGAGGGTGTTTGGTGGCGGTTTCGGACCATTCAAGTGTTGAAAACCATTCTTGGGATGCCTTGGACTTGATTGGTGGTAAGCTTTCTCCTCCATTCTTGGATTTGTCTTGGATTGCATTTATGAACCCTAAGTTATGTGTATGTGGATTGATGTGGTTGGGGACCTCAAATTGAAAATGTGTACTAGATAAATATGTCTTAGAATGATGTTTTATGATGATTGAACTCATGAAAACTATTGAGGGAAAAATGATTTAACTTAGGCAAATTTTGTGTTCTTGAGTAAGACTTTGTTAATGGAGATTATTGTGGGATTGGATAATTGAGTTGTAGAGTAATTGTATTGGTTAATTATAGGATTGTATGATGTGTTGAAGTGTGGAATGGAATTGGAAACCCTTTGGTATGCATCTATACATAATTCGGCCATGTAGGTGGAATTAAGGAAGGGTGATGTAAAATTCATATAATTGGTGTTGTGATGTTTGGAGCTAAGTTTTGGTAGGTTGCGTGATGGTGTGATGCGTGTGAATTGGAAGCAAAATCATTGGATGTGTGTGGATTATGATTTCGGCCTAGAAAAGGAATTTCAGGGAAAATGGTGTTAAGTAATTAAGGACTTGAATTGGTGTTGTGGTGGGCTTAAGAAGCAATAGGGACGTCGAGATAAAATTAATAACATGATGAGGTATTTTGGGCCTTAATGGTAGAACCCTATGATGGGTGTGAGGAAGAGTGTTTGCTTTGTAATTCAACTTGATTTAGAATTGAATTGATGATCCTATGTGTGATCGCTGTAGGTTGTCTCCCATGGACGTAATCCTTGAGGATTAAGCTTGGTGGATTGCCTTTGGTCCTTAACCAAAAGGATTTAGGTAAGTGTTTATGTTATAATTATATGAATGCTTGAATGACCAAGTGAATGGTCTTGATGTGGGTCTAAGGAATGTGATAATGACCTTGTGTAGGCATTTCTGGGTGGACTGAGCAATTATGTAACTTGCATTGGAGCTACCTAGTTTGGGAGCTTCAATAAGGTAATTCATTGGTACTGGGGTTAATCCCCGTTTATGCTCCACCATGCCCATTGGGGTAGTGGTCGGAGGTTGTATGTCAATGATATGGTTATAACATGCTCATATATATACTTAATCCCCGTTTATGCTCCACCATGCCCATTGGGGTAGTGGTCGGAGGTTGTATGTCAATGATATGGTTATAACATGCTCATATATATATATATATATATATATATATATATATATATATATATATATTAGGTACATAGGATGTATCAGATCTCTAACCAGTAGATAGATTGCCTTATGGCGTTACGTACTTCTACTGGATAGGTCTCTGTAAGAACCCGCACCTAGGAATTTAAATAATTTAATTATGAGTTTAGGAAATAACTTCATAATTGACCTTGGACAAATATATTAGAATAACTATTGAGAAGGACAAATAATGCTTAAATCGATATTCTGATGAAAAGTGCAGATACCGATTCTGCTTCATGGTATAAATTATAATAAAAATATAAATATTCCTAGAAAAATATATTGGTTTAGGATATCAAGTTTGGAATAAGAATAATGAGTGGTGATGCCAGAACTAATACCGGCTACGTATAAAACGTTTACCGACAAAGTGCTTCAAAAATTCTAACAAAAATATGATAATTCTTAGAAAAATGTCTAGCTTCAGAATATTAAGTTTGGTACAGAAATGATTAGCGGGGATATTAGAACTAATACCGATGGATTAATTAAGTGCACTTATAGATAGGAATTGCACACAGCCCTTGGTCAGAAAATACAAATCCTATGTAGAGTTTCCACCTCCTTCTTGGCTGCGACCTTCTCCCACACTATTCCATAGCTCTCCTTGCAAGAAAATATCCAAGCCACCATTTGTACTCTTGATTCTCCTCTTCAATCTTGTTAAAACTCGAGAGGAAGCTTTGTGAGGGATAAAGAGAAATTCTTTCTGAGTTGTAGCCACTGTGTTGTGAGGTTTGTGGGCTGACTTCTTGGTGTGAGGGAGTAGAAGCCATTTCTTTTGAATTTGATGCTTCAAGAAGCAATTTTGTGGAGTAAAGGACCTAGCTTGTGAATCAAATTCGTGGCCTTGTTGAGTCAGAGTTGTAGGGTGGTGAGGACAGATTCAAGACACTTCCTTTTTCTGTTTTCACAAACCTTAAGATAACCCATGATCATTTCCTTTGAAATATTGTGAACATAGCTTATTCGAGTCCTTATAAAGAGGAACTTTGATTATCCAAGTTAAGGGTTGCTAATCTATGTATAATAAGTGGTATTTGAATACTTTAGTAAAAGTATTGGGATACTTTTCTGGGAACAAGAAGTATTCGAATACTTATTGAGGAGTATTCGAGTACTCTTGGTAGATTGAGCCTAAAATCAATTTTAACAAGTTTGGAAGCCTTAAATACAATGTAGGACCTTAATGAATCAGTGTGGGCTTGTCCTATAAGTGTTCAAATGATAAAAATGAAATAACCCATTATTAAGGCTTTGGGAGAAGCTTGTAATCATTAAGCAAAAAAGGAAATGTTGTCCTTATGCAATGAAACTTTAGACTATGAATATTAATGATATTTTTGGTATAAACAGAATGTCACCTTGTTGTTTGGTGACCCGGGGATTTTATGTGGACATAGCTTGATATTGCTAGTTGGACAGGTAAGCTTTTGGTCCTCGATTTTATCTGTTGCTTGTTCTACCAAACCCCATGGGGATTGCTTTATATGCATGGTATGTTTTTTGGAAATTATATTTGTTATGTTATGAGTATTGGATATGTTGTTGAGCTGAATTATGGAATTATATCTGTTTATGTTATGAGTATTGGATAAGTTGTTGAGCTGGATTATGGAATTATATCTGTTTATGTTATGAGTACTGGATATGCTGTTGAGCTGGATTATGATATAGTGCATTTTCAATATGTATATGTATGTGGGGGTATTCCACACGAGAAGGTAATCCCTGAGCATGTCAGGCCACATGCAAGATGGTAATTCCGTACATGAGGTACATGGTGGACTCCTTATACTGTGGGTTGTAGACACACGTAATCCCTACATTTTATTCTCTGGCCAGTAGGATGCATACACACATGACATGGACATATGAGGCATTGCACACTCATTTGATATATTGCATGACATGCTCATTTTATATACTGAATTGTTTACTGCTATAAATGGCCCGGTATAGTCATTCCATTTATCTTGTTAATCATCTGCTTCTTTATATACTGCCTGCACTGTTTTAGAACTTATATTATACCTGTAAGTGAGCTTAGGGTGGAGTATCCCTTGAAAACCCGTTGTCTTACTGAGATTTCTATTAGAAATCTCACCCCTTTTTGGGGCATATTTTCATGAGATGATGTTCGTGAGATGGACACTGATAGAGGCAAGAGGCCAGCATAGAGATTTCATTATTATTATGAGTTATGCATAATATGATTATTCATTCTACCATGAGAATTTCCACCTGAGAGAGAGATTGAGTTCTCTATTGATTTGTTGCCTGATGTGGGGCCTATCTCTTTGGCTCCATATTGGATGTCGCCACTGGAGTTGGCTAAGTTGAGAAAGAATATTGAGGAGTAATCTGCAAAGAATTTTATCAGACTGAGTGTGTTTTCATGGGGATTATCGATAATATTTGTGAAAAAGAAGGATGGTAGCATGCGATTGTGTACTGACTACCGGCAGTTGAATAAGGTTACGATTAAGAACATGTACCCTTTTCCCCGTATTGATAATCTTCTGGACCAGTTGAGGGGTGCTTGTGTGTCTTCTAAGAATGATCTACGGTCCAGATACCACCAGATCCGGATTAAGCCGGAGGATGTGCCTAAAATGGCATTCCGATCCAAATACGGATATTTTGAATATCAGTTTTATTCCTTTTGGGCTTACCAATGCCCCGACGGTGTTCATGGACTATATGAATCATATTTTTAAACCATATTTGGATCAATTTGTTATTGTGTTATTTAACGATATCTTAATTTATTCAAAAGTAAAGAGGAGCATAGGGATCATCCGAGGACCGTGTTGCAGTTGTTAAAAGATAAGAAGCTATATACTAAGCCATCTAAATGTGAATTCTAGCTATCTGAGGTACAATCTCTGGGTCATTTGATTTCAGCTAGTGGTGTTGTTGTGAATCCGAGTGATATTGAAGCAGTAAGTGACTGGGAACGACCTAAGACTATAACTGAGATTAAGAGCTTTCTCGGTCTTCTGGTTATTATCGTAGGTTTATACAGGGGTTTTCTGCTATGGTACTGCTGTTAACCTGATCGGCACGAAAGGATACTCCTTTGTGTGGAACTAGGAATGTGAGGAGTGCTTTTTGACTCTTAAAGAAAAACTCACTACTACTCCTGTGTTGACTCTTTGCGTTCCGAAAGGTGAGTTTGAATTATACTGTGATGCTTCCAGGAAAGGTTTAGGGAGTGTTCTAATGCAATAAAGAAGATTGGTTGCTTATGCTTCTAGGCAGTTGAAGCCTCAAGAGGAAAATTATCCGACGCACGACTTGGAGCTTGCTGCTATTGTGTATGCCTTGAAAATATGGAGGAATTTTCTGTATGGGATGAAGTTTGATATGTTTAGCGATCACGAAAGCTTGAAATATTTGTTTGATCAGAAAGAGCTGAACATGAGACAACAGAGGTGGGTTGAATTCTTAAAGGATTACGATTATGAACCGAAATACCATCCGGGTAAAGCTAATATAGTGGCAGATGCTTTAAGCAGGAAGTCTATCAATTTGTCTCATATGATGATGTGGGATAATGAAGTGATTGAGCAATTTAGAGATTTGAAAATAACAGATTTCTTTGCAGGTAGGGTTTGTAATATTGAGTTGACACAGACTCAGAATGAATTGCATGAAAAGATTAAAGAAACTCAAATATGGAATGATAGTGTCAAATATCTGAAAGGCCATAGTGGCATATCTTTGAATGAAAAGGGGTTGCTATTGTGGCAGGGCAGGATTGTTGTGCCCAAAGAGTTAGCAGAGGAGGTTATGGTTGAGGCCCATAAGGGCCAGTATGCTATTCACCCAGGTGCTACAAAAATGTATCAAGATCTGAAAGAGAAATTCTGGTGGCTTGGGATGAAAAAAGATGTTACGGACTATGTATCAAAGTGTTTAGTTTGTCAGAAGGTTAAAATACAACATCAGAAACCTACTGGTTTACTTCAGCCTTGGGATATACCAGAATGGAAATGGAAGAGCATTTCTATGGATTTTGTAGTGGGTTTGCCTCGGACTCAGGTTGGTTACAATTCTATTTGGGTTATTGTGCACAGACTTACGAAGTCTGCATATTTTCTTCTAGTTTGAGTGAATTTCTCTACAGAGATTAGCAAAACTATATGTGAATGAGATTGTAAGGCTGCACAGGACTCCAGTTAGTATTGTAAGTGATCGGGACCCGAAATTTACTTCGTACTTTTGGGGAGCTTTACAGTAGGCTTTTGGCACTCAACTCAAGCTAAGCACTGCGTACCACCCGCGTACTGATGGTCGGACTGAAAGGACCATACAAACAGTTGAGGATATGCTGAGACCTTGCACACTGAAGGAGGGTACTTCTTAGGACATGTACTTCTCATTGGTGGAATTCTCGTATAATAACAGTTTTCATTCCAGTCTGGGCATGGCACCATATGAGGCATTGTATAGACAGAGATGTCGTACTCCTACTTGTTGGACTGAGGTAGGTGATAAAGAAAGATTTGGTCCGGATTTTGTGCAAGAGACTACAGTGCAGATTGAGATGATCAGAGAGAAACTTAAACAGGCACAGAATCAGCAGAAAAGTTATTATGACAATAAACTCAAACCACTTGAATTTGAAGAAGGAGACCATGTATTTGTGCGGTAATCTCTAGTCACGGGTGTTGGCTGTGCATTGGGAGTAAGGAAGCTGAGTCCTTGGTTTATTGAACCTTATTAGATTATGAAAAGAGTGGGATTAGTGGCCTATCAGCTTGCCTTACCCCCCACAATGTCGAATCTACATCATTTTTTTCCATGTATCACAATTGCGGTGTTATGTTCCGGATGAATCACATGTGGTGATACCGGATGATAATGAAATTCGGGAGAACGTGAAGACTCGTGTAGGTCCTATTAAGGTGCTTGACCGCAGTGAAAAGAGATTAAGAAGCAAGATAATTCTAATGTTAAAGATCCAGTGGGAATGACACATACCCGAGGAGGCTACTTGGGAGCGGGAGGCTAAGATTCTCCGGCTATATCTGAGTTAGCGGCCAAGTATGGTTTAATTTGGCGGATAAAATTTCAAAATTTTTTAAATCATATAATTATATTTAAAATATGGATTAAAGGGTAGGATTAGTGAAAATCCATAATTCGGGTTCAAAATACACAAAAAGGGTGTTGGGTGGTTTGCTGATGGTGGAAAAATATAAGTTCTGATGGGGGACATTCCTCTGTTCTAAATGAGTTTATAGAACACAGATTCGTTCCTTTACTTCCAACCCAAGTACACAAGTGCATGCATCAAGTAATAATGGGTGTATTAAGGCCCAGATTATCGTTCCCACAAGGATAGAACTCTAAATATTGTCTTATACTGTTTTATAAATAATGAAAATGGGAAGAAAAGTTAGTGAATTAACTGTCTGGTCAAACGTTCCTTACTGTCTTGAAAACGTTCCTCAAGAACAGTAAGTTCAATTTGATGACAAACAATTGCTCGCTGCGTTATGTATGTGATCATTCCTGTTTAGAAGAAGGTGAGATAATAATCATTGGTGTTTGACAGATACAAGATTAAATAAAGTAAAAATACTAAAACAACAATAACTATAATTAAGAGACAACAAGGTGGGTGGTTTTAAAAACAGTTTAACATAAGGAACGGATTCACTGCTCCATTCTTAATTAGTTATTTTCTCTGCTGAAGACTTAGCACTTTTTGGCTTTGTCCCAGTTTCTTATCTGCCAACTCTAATTCCTATGCTCATGGACTAGATGACTCACAAGTTTCCATATTCCTATGGCTCCCTTGACTCCATTAGGTACTCAGTATAGAACCTTAAAATGGACGAAGTGTCCCCTTATTCCTAAAATGACCAATAGTATTTTTGCCATGACACTACTTTCCCCCAATGGCTAAGCTGTTTGAAATCCCTTCCTTATAGAAGTTTCTTTCTCAGTATGTGTTCAATTTCCATTGATACACAATGAATATAGCTTACTTAGCCAAAGAAATACAAAAAGCTTCAGTCAAGAGTTTCGAAAATAATTCTTTAAGAGTTTTACAGCTTATTCGTTCCACAGATAGTTCAGCCCATGGCTGATATTTTAAACATAACTATTCCAAACTGAGATCCCATAGACCCGAGATTCAATTTAGAGATATCGAATGGAACGAAGAGAAAAAACACTTATATTAAATTGAAATACAGTTTACAACGAAGAATAAAAATGAAGAAGATGGTTTGATGCTCGTGAGGAGTCTTAGGGGATGATACAGAACAAGGAAGAATGGTTGTCACTTAACTAAAGTTACAATTTATATAAAACTAAACTACTAACTAATACTAGGTGATCTCTTCTTTTAGGACTTCAATCCCTCCAGAATTCGATGATGTTTTTGTGTTTGGGATGTCCTTTTTATAGGTAGAAGAGGAGTGACAGTCTTGTAAATCCTTCGGAGATGGGTTCTTGAGTGAAGGGACGGGGTGGTGGCAACAATGTGTAGAAGCTGTGCAAATTGCTTGATGGGACAATATTTGTTGATAATTAGCCATTTTCTGCAGTCTCCCCATGCTTTATTTTCTTCTGCGCCAATGAGAACTCTTGATTCTCTGCTCTTCACGTTTCCTGGTGCTTAAGTGGTGCACCGCCTCTGCTTTTCAAAGACTTTGTATCCATGTTTCCTACAAAATGGGCTGAGGCATTAAATGAGTGAAGCAGCTGCATTAAATGCTTCTCAATCCGTTCCCTTTTTAATATATTTTAAAGGAATACGTCACCATACGTTCCCCCACTGTGTTTTTGTCACAAATGTGTAAAATAAGTGATTTTCATGCTGAAGTTGCTCATCAGATGAGGGAACGTGTGGCTTTTTGCCATCAAAATGGGCTTAGATGGGAATGAATTTACGTCCCATCAAAGGGTAAAACGGTAAATTGCCAAACACGTAACCCTAGGAAGTGAAATGGGAGTAGAAGGTCTCAAATGGGAAAAATAACCCTGGAAATAGATTCAGAACGAAAAATTGAGTGGTTAGGCAAGTTTTTGGAAATTTGATGAATAATATTTTTTATTGGGTAAAAATATGATATAGTTGCATCGTAAAACGTGCCGAATGAATTTTGAGCTCTAGGTTTAGAAATAAGTTATAAGTGTTACATAGGACTAGGAATTATGATTTCTGATGAAAATTGATTGAAATTAGGGTTTTTGGGGAAGCATGCCCATAATGCGCATAATAACTTAAAACTGTGATTTCCCTGAATGACTAGAAAACTCTAGATTCATCTGATCAAGGGCAATTAAAGGACATTGGTGAATATTAAAAATTGAAGTTTCTAAATTGTCTAGGAATTAATTGGATTTTAGTGGATTAAGCGGGAGATTTGAATTAATTTGAATCGCATGAGCTGGCATTGGAACCCACCCCACTTAAGTGGACAAAGCCACATGTGCATAGCTACTATTCACCTTCTCCTTCCCTCCTCCCTTCCTCTCAAACCCGTGGCCCTCCCTCTTCTTTGTGCAAATTTTGCTTTGAATTTTACTCCACCAAAACTCAACCAAAATCAAAATTCCACCGCACCAAACTTCAAGTAAAATGCATTCTAAACCCAACCACGGTACTCCCAACCCTTGAAACTCACTAGATTGAGAGAAAACCTTGACCCATTGCCAAGTTTTTGTTGAGAAAAGTTGATGTTCTTGGAGTTGTTTGATCCTCCATTGCTTGGTATTGTGTGGAGGAGTCCTAGGCCTTGATTGTGGGTAAGTTTCCATATTTTTCATTGGATAAATTGACTGATTTATTTTATGAACCCTAGAGCATGCTTGTATGGATTGATGTGGTTGGGGAATTTAAATTGAGAATGTTTATTAGATAAAAGTGTCTTAGAATAATGTTTTATGATAATTAAGCTCATAAAAATTATTGAGAAAAATTATGGTAACTTTAGGCAATTTTATGATGGATATGCAAGACTTTGTGAAATGGAACTGTGGTGGGATTGTATAATTGAGTTGTGGAGTAATTGTATGAGTTAATTATGGGATTGTATGATGTGTGGAAGTGTGAAAATGGATTGAAAACCCTTTGTATCCTATGTGCAAGAATTCGGCCATGTGAGGGAAAAATAGGATAGGATGATGCAAAGGTTGTGTAATTGGTTGTGTGATGATTTGGATCAAACTTGAATGAGTTGTGTGTTGGTGTGATGCATGAGGATTGTAAGAAAAACCATTGGATCTGTATGGTGCTAATTTTTGGCCATAATGAGGTATGTTAAGGAAAATGGTGTTGAATGGTGATTGAATGGAGTTAAGGACTTGATTTGGTGTTGTGGTGAGCTTAGGAAACTATTGGAATATTGAAAGAAAATTAACAACATGATTGGGAATTTTGGACCATGATGGCTGAACCTAGGTGTGTGTGTGTGGGGGGGGGGGGTATGTTTGCCTTGTAATTCAACTTGAGTTATAATTGTATTGATGATCCTTGTGTGGTAATTGTAGGTTTCCTCCCACGGACGTGAGCTTTGAATGGTGAGCTTGGTGGATTACCTTTGGTCCTTGACCAAAAGGATTGAGGTAAATGTTTATGTCAAATTACATGAATGCTTGAATAATCAGGTGTATGGTTATATGTGGTTCTAATTGTTACAGGAATGAACTGTGTATAGTCATTTCTGGTTGGACCAAGCTCAGTTGTGTCTTGCATTGTAGCTCCCTAGAGAGGGAGCTTCAATAAGGTAATCCGTTGGTATTAGGGTTAATCCCCATTTGTACTCCGCCATGCCCCTTGGGGGTAGTGGTTGGAGGTGTATGTTAATAATGTGTTGTAACTTGCTCATGCATAAGTATATATATATATATATATATATATATATATATATATTGGGTACATAGGATGTACCGTATCTCTGGCCAGTAGATAGTTTGCCTTTAAGCATGACAGACTTCCACTGGATAGGTCTCCGTGAGGGAGTTCCAGTTGACCTGGGGTCATGGAGTTATTATCCATTGATGAGCACTCTAGGAATGTCTCGGGTGTATTGGTGGTGGGTGGTGGGTGCCTTGGTTGATGTTATGGGAACATTTAATTGGATGAGAACCCGTAGGCTATATGCCGAGGCCAATATGCCGGATGTTGCGTGGTTTTGCCATTGACTATTCCAGCTTCATCTTATGTTTACTCCCTATTCATCATTGCTTTACTTAATCCCTTGCTTTATCCCTTTTTGGTTGTTATGATGCATTGTTGATTTACATTTGAGTGAGCCATTGGATGGAGTGATGTGCAGAACCTCTGGGTTACTGAGATATATTCGTATGTTTCACCCCATGTTTGGGGCATTATTTCAGGTGGTTGTAGCGGGACCGGAGCTATGGGCAAAAGGCCCATAGGACGAGAACTTGGAGATTAGAGGACTTTTTTCATTTTGAGGCCACTTTTGGCATAGGCTAGACTTAGGGCATGAACATTGCATATTACTTTAGGATTATGCATCTTGTTATATTTGTTCATGCCATATTTTGTCTATGTCTAGTTGTTGATTATTATGTTGTACTTTAGAGGATTTAATTGTATTATTTATCATTTGGAAGAATTATAAATTGTAAATTATGGACCTTGTGTAATATCTAAAGCATGTATGTAATGAAAGGGCAATAGGCCTACTTTAGGTTATGATTATGTATTATTGTAAGAATGCATGCAAATGGGACAATGTGATTGAAATAAATCTAAGCTTTGATAAAGTGAGTAATGAATCATAAATGGATGATAATATGGTATATTGTTGTGGGTTGTAAGTGCACCAAGGTATTTTTGGTCCTTGAGTGCCACCCTTGAGGCATAATAACACACTTTTGATAAAGTGGGATAGGTTGAATAAACAAAGGAGATGCCGTCGAAATTTCTATTAAAATGGCAGATTTGAGGCTAACTTTGGAAGAGCATATCTTCCTCCACATATGTCAAATAGGGAATAGCCATACAAAATTTTGAAGATTGAGATGTCAACTATGTTGTGTTAAAATTTGGTAGCCATTGGAACTGTGTGCAGACCTGTAGACGCATTTGAGTGAGGACTCTCCAAAATGCCATGCACATGGGGCCTGTCGGTGGCAGTTTTGGGAAAGTTATTTCTTCCTCAGTTATTAATCAAATTAGGCCCATGATATGTAAAATTGAAGCTTAAAGTGTCTAATTTACTGTATAAAAATTTGAGAGCAATTGGTTGAGTGGTTTGTCCAGAATCGTAGAAATGGCGAGGTATGTTTGATGCCCTGTTTGAGGTTGGCTGATAGCTTTGCTTGTCCAACTTCAAACGGTGATAACCGGAGCAAATAAGAACTTTATGAGGTGTGATACATTGTTGGAAAGGTAATTGAGTCTAAAATAACATACTAAACGATGGGAGGTTTGATGGGATGAAAATTCGTTCCCATCTAAGCCCATTTTTTATGGCAAAATACCATTCGTTCCCTCACCTGATGAGCAACTTTAGCACTAAAAACACATGTTTTATATCTTTATGACAAAAAAAAAGTGGGGAATGGATGATGACGTAATCCTTTGGAAAATAGAAAAAGGGGAACGAATTGGGAACATTAAATACACTGCTCCACTAACTCAATCTTTCTGACCACTTTGCAGGAAACGTTGAAAAGGTTTCCATAAAGCATAAGCGCTACAACAATCAAGCAAGAAGAAACGTGTACAACAGGGAATAAAGAGTTCTCATTGGTTAAGAGGAAAGCAAGGCATGGGGGACTGCAGAAGAAACGGTAAATCTCAACAATAAATGTCTCATCCAGCAACTTGCAGCCCTCAGAGCACTGTTCACACCGCCCCTTTCATGCAGTCAAGAACACAACTCCAGGGAAATTACAAGCTTTACCATTCACTCTTCTGCCTATAAATAGGACGTTCCAGCACGAAGAAGATCATCAAATTCCTTAAGAAGAGATCACTTAGTTTATTTTATAGTTTTTACATTTCAGTTGTATAATTTTAGCATTAGTTAAGTGACAACAACTTCTTCTCTATTCTGTATCACCCATTTGAGACTCCTCACGAGTAGCAACCATACTTCTCCACTTTTCATTTTATTTTAACCTATTCTATTTCCAGTTCAATATACATGTTATTTCTCTTCCTTTCCACTTGCTATCTCTAAACTGAATCTCGGGTCTATGGGATTTTAGTTTGGAATAATTATATTTAAAGTAGTAGCCATGGGCTAAGTTATCTATGGAACGGAAAAACTGTGAAGTTCTTAAAAAACTATTTTCAAAACTCTTGTACTGAACCTTTTGTATTTCTCTGGTTAAGTGAGCTATATTCATTGTGTATCAACAAAAATTAAACGTATATTGAGAAAGGATCTTCCATAAGGAAGGGATCTCAGATAGCTTAACCAGAGAAGGAAGGCAGTGTTGTGGAAACAACATTATTGGTTGCCTTAGGAATAAGGGACCACCTCGTTCACTAAAGGTTCTATACCTAGTAACCGTTGCAGTCAAGGGAGCCATAGGAATATGAAACTCGCGAGCCATTTAGTCCATGAGCTGAGGAATCAGAGTTGGCAGTGAAGAGACTGGAACAAATACAGAAGTTTTGAGTCCTGAGTAGAGAATATAACTATTTAAGAAATGGAACAGTGGATCCGTTCCTTGTGTTAAAACTATTTTAAACCCTCCATACTGTTGTCTCTTAATCAGTGTTATTACTGTTGTTATTTTTGCTTTATTCAATCTTGTATCTACAAATCCAATGAATATTGTCGTTCCTTCTATCACCAAGAAGGATTCCATATATAACGACGCGAGGAGTTGTTTGCTGTCAGATTGAACCTATTATTTTTTAGGAACGTTGTCAAGACAGTAGGGAACGTTTGACCAAACATGTCAATTACTAACTTTTCTTTTCATTTTCATTCTTTTTAAAATAGTTTAAGGCATTAATTAGAGTATTATCCTCGTGGGAATGATAATTTGGGTACTAATAGGCCCACTTATTACTTGATGCGTGCACTTGGGTTGAAGTTAAGAGAACGAATGTGTTTTCTCTTAATGAACTAAAGTAAGGGAATGTCCTTCATCATAATATTTTTAGTAACCAACAAGTTCACACCCCAACAAGGTTCTTAGCATGCAGATTTCGCTCAGTTTCCAAAAGAATGGACTAAGTTTACTTATGTAAAAATAAAAGTTAGAATTATGTTAAATGGGTTTATGGGACCCCTTAATGACTTAAGATAAGCATTGTATGATAGTCAAGCATTTATTTTAATTATTCCGCATTTTTTTCAGTTATGATCACAGCTTTTATCATTACATTTTATTATTGTTTTAAATGCTTACGTAATTAAAAGGAAAAAGTCTACTCGCACTTTTAAATAAATTGTTGTGATTGTAACTGCATTTAATACCATAATCAATGTTAACAACACCAGTACATAACGGATTGTTACACCGATCTTCCACACATGGTGGCGCCTAGGCACCAAACTCCAGCAATTTCATTGTGGCGCCAAAGGTATCGTACTCTCTCACATTGTATCGCTTAAAGCACCAAGTTCAAGTGAATTTAATGATGGCGCTTTTAGCACCAACTTCTCTCACATAATGACGCTAAAAGCGCCAAGTCTTCTTACTTTAGTTTTTGCTAGTCACTGTTGCCACGTCTTCAAGATGATTTGTTTTGACTTTTTAAATCATATCCGATCAGAATCTGATTGATGATTAAATTGAAAAATTAAGGAAACTTTTTTGAATTAATAAAAAAAGAATAACTCTCGATAATTTTCTAACATGGGAGAAAGCGCAGAAACGAGAGAAGATTTTAGAGACTAGAGATCGTGAAGGAGACTAAAGGAGGATCAAAGCGGAAATGTGAAGATCAATCGTCATTATTCGTCCAAGGATTTATTTTAATTTTCTTTTCTTTCATTATTTTGTTTAAGTTAGATATGTATGGCTAATTTTTCTAGTAATTAGGGATATGGATCCAATGAAAATCTTTATCTTGATTTAAATTATTTTTCAATAAAACATATCTTAATTATTATGTATTTATCCTGAATTATATGTTCAATTTCTTGTATGGCTTGATCAATCATACAAGAATAAAGGGGGTTGGGTTCTAAATAGACATATTTAGTATTTTTTTTTTTTTGATAACACATGTTTAGTATTTTAACCTGGACTAGAATAAGTACAAATTTTTGCATGTTCTAGATATAGACCAGCGAGAGTTGTAAATTTGTGAGATTCATCGTGCATAAAACTTAATATAAAAGGGATTTCTAAGAAATTAGAATTTCAATTAAGTTAAGTGAAAAATGTTTCTGCAGTTACTGTAGATAAGTTACATGCATTTATTCCCAAAACGACATCGTTTTGATATTGAAATCTTGAAAAATCATAAATATAAAGACTATTATAACCCTGAAATAAAATTAAAATTACAAAAAAACCATGATTTCCGTCCCAAAACAACGTCGTATTGGATTTACTGCAAATAACTTATCCGCATTAATTGCAGAGAAAGCAAACCCTTAAGTTAAAGTGTTAAATAACTAAAATATTAAGGATTTAACCAATTGTTATTTAGACGAATAATTAAATTTGATTTGTAGTTTTTCTTTTGGATCCTATCGCATGTTGGCGAAAGAATAAATGACACGACTGTAGCATTGACTACATGCTATTATTGAAATTCCAAATGTAGGGCAGCATAAATTATATGTCTACCAAAAAGTTGCATATTTATTAGTACGCGGAGGAAATCAAGGATAAGATGCCAAAAAAAAAAAAAAAAAAGTCGTACCCTATCAATAAAAAGACTTTCCTTGAAGACTAAAAGCGAGTGTTTGAACTTATCTGATTCTAAATCAACCCCATTCAAACAAGTTGCAATAATCTGGTTTTCCTCCGGTGGTTTTCCTCCAACAATTTCGTCAAACTCGTGTTCTGGTTTTGTTTGGCCCATAGATTATATGATCATTTTGAATTTATCATCTATCATTTAATATGATCACAAAAAATTTCCTACATACACAATATTTTACGGGACCCGTAGCAAAAAAAAAAAATTTGACACGCAAAACGAATCTCTATAATATAACACAATCACTTTTCCTATAACATAACTCTTATAAAACCCTTATATCTAAGTTACAGCTCAATAGTTTCGTAGTTTCAGCCATAAAACAGAGTCGCAAATTCCGCATAAACATGATAAAAATAAGAAATCTTACATTAAGTCATAATTATTAGTTTTTTTTGGTAAGCTAAAATCTTAATTATTAATTTATTTGCATTTGACGATTCAAATATTTAATAAATTAGAAGGGTTTACTTTTTCTCCAGTTACTACAGATAAATTATCTACAGTAAGCCCAATACCACGTCATTTTGGGTGGAAATCATGGTATTTTTTGTAATTTTAATTTATTTCAGGATTATTATAGTCTGTATAATTATAATTTTTTAATCTTTAAATATAAAAATGATATCATTTTAGAAGTAAATGCAGATAACTTATATGCATTAATTTCAGAAATATTTTTCAGAAATTAGAATCCTAAATATAAATAGGATCAATGATCAAGTTTGAAAGTGTAACTTACACCAATATAAAATATATTTTTTTTGTGGTATTGACATAAGCATTAATCAAATCATGATTAACTCTCCGTATATAGATATATTTATCTCATTTTACATGAGATAAATAACTTTTCTATACACACACACAAAGGATGGTTCCCACCACTATCTTTTTTCTCTTTTCTCTTATATGTGGGTCCACTTGTAATTTTTTTTCTATAACATGAGGTAACTATTTTCCTACAACATAAGAAAAATATTTCACTATAGGGCTTATCATTTCTGAAGCTACTTGAGATAATTTTATCTCTGCCTACTAAATCATAACCGTACAAAGATAGATCAATGGTGATAAAAGAAAAAAGAGAAAAAGGAATCATAACCATTCAAAGGTGAATCAATTGATATAAGGAAATAAATAACAAAACGATTTGGGGTGGCCGAAGATAAACTTATCTCAAGTTGACGGAGAAATATTTTTCCATATATATATATATATATATATATATATATATATATATATATATATATATGGGAGGGTTCTTTTGACTTCAAAGTAAGACTTTTAAGTCTTACTCCCCATCTCAGCCGTTGAGGGACGGAAATCAACGATTGTCATCTATAGAGTAATTAATAATTAATTAATTAATATAATTTCCTAAACTATAAGTCTTACTCTGGAGTCAAATGATCTCTGTCTATATATATATATATAGGATCTTTTTATATTAGATTTTAACTGTTGATGTCCTTTAATTTAATGGTTATAATTATTGGGTTATATTTACTAATTAATTAATTAATAATTGCCAAATAAATTATAACGTCTAATTTACAGAATTTAACGGCTACGATTTGATGTGAAACTGTTTAATCTGATACTGGTATCAAAGTATTATATATATATATATATATATATATATATATATATATATATATATATATATATATATATTATTTTTCTTATATCAGTATAAGAATAGTAATCTTAAACTAAATCCTTGATCATTATGTATGGGATTAACGTTTTTTCTTTTTTCTGCAAGCCAAAACGATATCGTTTTTAGATTTAGGATAAAAAATGGAGTATATTATAGTAAAATTCATTATATAAGAAGAAAATAAAATTTCTAAAATACCCTGTATTTTATCTCCTAAATTCCAAAACAATTAGTTTTGGGTTGCATTAAATAGTTTTATCTCCTATTGCAGGAGTAACACTCTTATCTTAATGTATTTATATTTAACACTTTACATATCTAATAAATTAGAGTCATTAAATATAAATAAGATTAATAAGCAAAATTGAGAGCCAAAATATATATATATATATATATATATATATATATATATATATATATATATATATACTATCTCATGTTGTAGATACACTTAGATAGTGGACCCCATTATTTATTAAATAAGGAAAAAAAGAGAAGTACGGAAATCGATGGACGTGTAAGAAGTAATATTATTTCATGCAACATGAGAGTAATATGACCCATATAACGAATGGAGCGAAGGTGAAGGAAAATACTGGTCAAATTTGGTTCCATGCTTGTTTCAATCCGGACTAGTATAGCTAGTAGCGTGGGATTGATACTAATTTGCTAGATAGTAACCCCATTCTTTTTATATTGCTCTATTGCAGACAGATATATGTATGAATTGACAAATGGTCGTTCTTATGATTCCGCGGTTTGCACAGGGAGACACGTGTATGACTTCTCACATTTAGTCCATTGCAAGTGGTGGAGGTTACATGATGAGCGGCAAGTTTTGGTAAGCAATAAATTAAAAGAAACAAACAGGAGATGACAAATTTTCTACGAAAAGATGTATGGGTCCTGAATATTAATTATGCGGTTCCACACCCAAAACTGTGACTTAAATATGAAAAGAGAATTTTGTCCTTGTAATCATTTTCATGTATAAGCCAAAAGAACTTTCATAATATATGTATAGCGTTTTTGATACAAATCCATCATAATCGTCATCTCCTCAAGGTGAATGTCCATTTCATAAAGTGTCACAATAAAGTGGAGATCCAGTTAGTGGATGGGATATCTCTCTCTCTCTCTCTATATATATATATATATATATATATATATATATATATATATATATATATGAAGATCCTATATATATGCATATCCTTTGACACCAGTGTCAAAATTTGAAACTTGATACCAAATTTTAACCGTTGATTTTCGTCAATCAACGGTTATCATTTATTGGGAATCACACTTATTAATTAATCATCAATTACCAATAAATGATAATCGTTGATTGGAGGAAATCAACAGTTAGCCAATTTCAATGGATCGTATCCCATATATATATATTCTACTTAGGGCCCATTTGTATTCACTTTTAAAAAAAGTCCTTTTTATGACTTCCTTATTTTAAAAGTACTTTTTATAAAAGTTACAGCTATTTAGAATTTTAGAAAAATATTTGATTTTTGAAAAAAATATTTGGCTTTTGACTTCTACTTTTTTGAGAAGTTAAAATTTTTAGCTTCTGAAAAAAGTAGATTTTTGGCAATTTTTATGACTTCTGCTTTTTCTAAAAGCACGCATCCAAACAGACTTTTATCGAAAAATGCTTTTTTTCTTAAAAAAAAAGCAACTTTTGAAGAAAAAAAAATCCATCCAAACAGAGTGTTAGACACGAAAGAAACAAAATTATAGCTTGAGCCAAGTTAGTACTCTAGAAAAAGGAAAGCGGCCCAAAGAATATGAAGTCACTTTCTTCTGGCGCCTGGTCTAGTCCAGCATGGCCAAAGAATATCAAATATGCTAATGCTACTCATTTTATGATTAATTAAAAAGTTGAAAATTGCACTTTACTGGGAGAACCGAGAGTAAAATTAATCTTAATCTTTGTTTATATATAAAAAATGTTAATCTTTTTTTTTTGTAGACAAAAATGTTAATCTTTAGATAAACGTTTATAATTAAAATGACACCATAAATATTTTCAATGATTTCATTTTTGCCACCTAATTTAAACGTTGACCAAGCCCTAATGTAATGCAAAGGATTTTATTAGGTCTTAATTATTATTTGTGATTGATTACATTTATGCATTAATTACTATTTATAATTATCTCTACTATTATTATTTGTTCATAATTGTTATTTATTATTATTACGTACGGTTGTTAAGGTATCTATATTTCTCCTAATTTTTATTTTAATAATATTTTTTTATCATGTTAATTATATTATTATTATTATTATTATTATTATTATTATTATTATTATTATTATTATTGATGTATTTTCGAGGACATTAAAATTATTATCATTATTATTCATTAACAATATGATATTCCTCACCTGGTTTATTTTCCCGATAATAGCTCTATTATTTCTTCTATTCTTAAACTATTCATTATTTTTTATATTTCTTTATTTTTAAATTTAAATTTAAATTTTTGAATTTTTTTATATTTTACAGCATTCACCATGTCCTTTAATGTCGGTTCTTCTTGTCTTTAATCTCATTAGATTGTGGTGCATGAGGAGAAGTCGTTTATATTCTCCCCTTGATTGCCTTCACTCTTCTGATGTTTAATTGCATTAATAGTTTTATCTTTACTATTAAGCAAATAAATGTAATAGTATCTAATACAATCATCAATAAATGTAATAAAATAATTTTTATTACCTCTAGATGGCACTGATTTCACATCACATATATCGCATGTATTAAATCTAAAGACTCACATGTTCTCTCAACATGATGAAAAACCAATTTCGAAAATTTGGATTCAACACATACTTGGCTCTTCTTATTTGAACAATTAAATTTATGTAATAACCTTATTTATTAACCCTTTAATGGATCTAAGATTAACTTGTTCTAATTTAGCATGACATAAATCAATGGACTCAAGCAAGTACAAAAAAGAAACATCATTATTGTTTTTATTTTATTTTTGGATACAAAAAGGGTTTTCATTTCCTCCTTTAACATAGCATAACAAACTTTCCTACACACACAACATTTTGTGGGGTCCACACATTTTAAAACAAAAGAAAAAAGAAAAAAATATGGCACGCAAAACGAATCTCTATAACATTACACAATCACTTTTTCTACAACATAATAAACATAAAACCCATACAAGAAACATCAGTATTTTTTTTTTTTTTTTGGTAAGCACATCATTATTGTTATTAGCATACTTGGTTACAACAATCATTACAATCAATTTGAAGATATCATAATTGTGATAGCCCTTCTCTACATAAATGTCAATTTTAGATAATAAATGCTTATCATAAATAAACACTAGCTTGAAGCTATGATAAAAGGACATAGGAGGTGGCATGATCAAGGCAGGCAACATGGAGAACATGTAAGGTCTAGGAGGCCCAATAACAAGAGCAAAAGCTAAAAAAGAAATGAAGTTCCCTTCCCAAAGAAATCTAAGCTTCAATCAAGAGGAGATGGCCATTTCCAAGTGCTGTCCAAAATTAATGATAATGCCTACAAAATAGACCTCTCAGGTGAATATGGTGTAAGTGCTACGTTTAATGTGACTGATTTGTCCCCTTTTAATGTAGGAGAAGAGGACTACAATTTGAGGGAAAATTCCTCTCAAAAAGGAGGGAATGATGAGGACATAATGTGAAACCATTGCGCTTAAAATAAGAAGTCCATTTATACAAGAGTTTTGATGATAACAAACAAGCATAGAAGCAACTTCAAAGATAACACAACTCGCAACAATCAAAAGTCAAAGGAAGCAATTCAAACAAGTCAACAAGAGCAAATCATTCAGCACACAAGATCAAGATTGAAAACATACTCTTGAGAATTTAGATCTATATGTAAAGGTAATTGATTAAATGATGCATAAATGAGCTCAAAGGATATTTAAGTCTATGCATGCATTATCCATGTCATCAATCACTTGAAAGCTTTGATTATTATGAAAAAGACCCTTGACATGTTTCATAATCTCAAAACATTTTGTACAAGTCAAGGAAATACATTAAAAGTGATTAGAGACTAAAAGGAATGCTTTACAACTCATAAAACTGTATAATTGATGATCTGTCAAAGAAAGTATTCGAATACTCCATTGGCTGTATTCGAATACTTATGCTAAGAACAAAGTTTCTGCTGCTGTCATCATATCCAAGACAAGAAGGTTTGGAAGGACCATAACCTTTTTGTTTTTCAAGACAAGAAGGTTTCTGCTGCTGTCATCATATCCAAGGTGCGGTGCTATGTGCAGAGTGTTGTTGATTCTAAGTTAGTCTTGCTTAATGGGGGGCTAAGTTCCTTTCGGGTTCCTAAGCGTATGATAATGTGGAAACCACCTCCTCATGATTGGGTCAAGATAAATATAGATGGTGCAAAAAATAGTAAGGGAGGAAGATCTTCTTGCGGAGGAGTGATCATAAATAGTGATGGAGTTTGGCTTGGCGGTTTTTCTAAGGGGTTAGGGTATGGTACTGTTCTTCGGGCTGAACTCTAGGGTGCTTATATGGGTCTTCAGTTGGCTTGGGAGAGTGGTTACAAAAATATTTATCTTGAAGGGGACTCTACAGATGCTTTGCAATTGTTTCAGAATTGTGAAGAAGGGCATCTTTTGTTGCTTTTAGTTCAAAAAATTAAGGAGCTTCTTAGTTGGCCTTGGTTGGTCCGAGTTCAACATGTTCTGAGGGAAGGTAACCAAGTTGCTGATTGGCTTGCGAAAAATCATAGCATGCTTGAAGGGGAACTGCAGACGTTTACTAATCCACCGATGGGATGTAGTTTACTGGTCCGTAATGATCAGAGGGGGTAGCTTACCCCAGGTTTGCCTAGTTTGTTTTTTTTTTTTGTCTTTTATTTTATGATGTATCTCCAAAAAAAAAGTATTCGAATACTTTGAGAAAAGTATTCGAATACCTCACGAATAGTATTCGAATACTTACTGGACAATAAGCAGTATAACGGGTATAAATGGCTATAAACGACTAGTTTTGCGAAAATGAGTGTTCAAAGGATCATGGGGGCCCTCTATAAATTGTGATCATTATTCCCATTGATGGGACACTTTTCCTAATCATTATTCTTGTTTTATTTCACATCATTTGCTTACGTTCCATCATCTTGATCATAAATCAACTTTGAGCTTTAATCTTGTGTCATTGATCAATACCTATAAGCTTCAACTTGTATAATTTGTACTACAAGAGTTAAAATCCTTTTCTAAATAATCTCTTTCTGTTCATTTGTGTTGAGGGTAGTGAGACCCTAGTGAAAGAGGTTGCTCATAACCTAAGTAAATGAGTGGAAGTGTAGAGGTTTCAAGAATCAATATTCTTGAAGGTTGTAGTGGTTTGTCAAGCACACTTGAAGCTTGATATTTAGTGGAAAGTTGAACGGGCGGTTTCAATCTGGATGTAGGTCATGGTAGTGGTGACTGAACAAGATATATAGTGTTTGCAATCTCTCTAACTCTCTGTCTCTTTATATTAGCATCATTTGATTACTTGAGCTTATTGATCTATTCACTTTACATACCATTTGCTTTTGTTAATTTCTATTCTCTAAGTTTTGCTTGTGTCAAATTATATTAACTCAAGAAAATCAATTTCAAGAAAGGAAGTGAGGCATTTTGTGAAAATATTTTTAAAACTCAATTCACCCCCCTTGAGTTTGAGGCCACTTGTCCAACAAGTGATATCGGAGCTTGGACTCTTGTGTAAAAAGCTTAACCTCTTCAAGAGTAAAGATGGTCTATTTGAACAATGATATGCCTCTTGAAGGGAATTCAACCACAAGACCTCCTTTCTTTAATGGCATCGATTATGCTTATTGGAAAAGTAGAATGCAAATTTTTCTTGAGTCAACTGATTTAAGAATTTGGAACATTGTTGATGAGGGATATACAGTTCCCACTAAAAAGAATGAAAGCAACAACGATGTTCCAAAGACTGTAAAGGAGTTTTCAGAGGAAGAAAGTAAAGAAGCAAGTTGGAATGCTAAGGCTAGAAACTTGATTACCAATGCTTTAGGTAGAGATGAATATTTTCGTGTAGCTGATAAGTCTCTTAAGTGAGACTTAGAACATATAATTTAATTGGAAAATGAAGAGAAAAAGATTAATTTTGTGATTAAAATACCCCAAATTTATGTTGATTTGTCTTTTGCTGGTTAAATACTAATGGGCTGAAACATTTTATTTTTTTAGGCCCAAATGCTATCTAAGCAGAAAAACCCAAGAAAGGGAAGAAAAAAAGATAGCAAGGAAGGAAGAAAGAATTGTTCCGGACCTAAAGCTAAAGCCCAACTGAAGCTACCCAAAAGAAAAAAAAATCAAAGAAAGAAAGGAAGAGATAGAATCAGAGTCACGATAAACGAAAGACAAAAGAAAAAACCCTAACAGACACATCGTGCGATCAAAACCCATTCCCAATCGACCAAGAATCCACACTATCCATCCAAAGTCCCTACCACAAATCGATCCGTAAGGTCAGACCGTTCCTTGTCTATGGTTCATCCATCCAACTTATCCTTTTTCACGGTCCATTAAGAGAAAAGATCAAACCCTAGCCAACACTTTCTGGTTCAGAAGCAGCCAAACAAAACCCATGACTAATTTGGTGAGCTGGATACTGCTGTGAGTGGGGCTGAAGGAAGTTTTGGAAATCATTAGTCATCGCACGATTTGAGGAGCGGAATTTGGTTTGGATTGTCTGAGCGCGCATATGAAGCAGCTGGGGACCACCCATGTGCAACGCACGCATGATACATGCTGAGGTGTGGAGCAAAGGATCGTGCAGAGAAGGGACTATAAAAAGGGAGAAAGGAGTGAGTGAGGCTCTCTTTTTCGGTTCTGATTTTCTGGGTTTTTATTTTATTTGTTTTCTGAATATTTTTAAGTTTTAATTTTCTTTCAAGTTCTGGTATTGTAATGAGAATAGTGTTCTCTGAGAATAGTTTTTATTTTTAAGTTTTTAAGCACTTTTATTATGTATTTCTTTAGTTTTTCTTTTGCTGTTTGTAAGCTCCATTCTTATGGATAGGAGCTAATCTTTTTATAGGTTAGGTGTAGGTACCCGAACCTCAGCTATGAACTTGTGCTGATTACTGTTCTGGAAGTTGATTCCCATTTTGTTCAATATTGTGTTATTTTTTTATTTATGCTATTGTTAAGGCCTGATGATAGGATAATATTTTAGGAATTAGTCATTGAGAAATGACCAAGTCCAGAACAGTGTTGAACACATGGACTTGAGTGTGAGAGCACTCAAGGGATGTTACTCAGAGATGAGAACAACCTCCACGTTATTTTGGATTGGACTAATGATGGTCTTTGCTTCATTTAGCACAGAGATGTGCAAATATTGGTTAAGGATAAAAATGTTTTTAAGATATTAAAAGCAATAAGAAAGAATCCATCACTTAAAAATTAATTTTTAGAGGCTTGTAAATAGCACTCATTCAGAGGCTGTTGGGGAAGGGGAACCAGCACTCAACCTGTTTTTACAACTTAGTTTTCAACACTTCAGAATTATTTTCATTTGATTTTTCATAGCTCACTTTTAATTCTGGTTACTAATTTCTTCATAAAAAAATCTTTTGCAATCAAATCTTCTTCTTTTTACCTCAAAACCCCAATTCATTTTCCCCTTGATTTTTCACTCCATAGTTTCTGAAATCAATTTTTAAAAAAATCCAAAAAGAAAAGAAGTCATTGGTTAGTAATAGTTTAATTTAGTATTGTGTTTATTTGGTTTTCATTTTTACTCATTTTTAGAATAGGTTCAGTTTTAGCAATTACAAAGTTTAGTCAAGTTACACACGCTAAAGATCCTTGTGGGAACGATAACTGGGACTCACAAAAGCCCTATATTACTTGTTGTCGTGTATACTTGCGCCCATACTTGCATAACTGTTAGCAAGGCAATAGTAGCTTCTTGCAAAACCGCAAAAGAAATGTGGGATGTGCTTGAAGTAACACATGAAGGAACTAGTGAAGTTAAAGTCTCTAAAATTCTTGGATTGACTAGAGAATTTGAATTATTTGAAATGAATGATGGTGAAACTATTCAAAACATGCAAAAGAGATTAACTCATATTGTTACTCATTTGGATGCATTAGGAGCTTCATTCAATAATTTTCAAATGGTAACTAAAGTCTCGAGGAGCTTGAACAGGGATTGGCAACCTAAGGTGACGGCTATTTGTGAATCAAAAGATTTGAAGAATATGTCCATTGCTACACTCTTTGGGAAGCTTCAAGAGCATGGGTTAGAATTGACAAGACTAACTTTGAAGGAGCAAGTCAAGAAGAAGAACAAAGGATTAGCTTCGCAAGCCACTAGCTCCAAATCTCAAGTAGAGGAGGAAAAGGAAAATGAGTCATCCGAAGATGAATTAGATGAAGACGAAATGAGCTTCTTTGTAAAAAAGTATGAAAAATTCTTTAAGAAGAAGAACTTTCAAAGAAGACCTCCATTTCCTCCAAAAAGAAGATTCAAGGATGAAAGAGCTTCTCAACCTCCTCATACATGTTATGAATGTGGAAAAACCGGACATTTTAAAGCCGATTTACCCTAAGCTTCAAAAGAAAGAAAAAATTGACAAGAATCAATTCAAGCATAGGAAAGATTATAAAAAGAAGGCTTATGCGGCTTGGGATGAAGATTCAAGCTCATCCGATGATTCAAGCAATGAAGAAGCAAATGTATGTTTCTTGCAAGATTCTAAAGCCTCAAATGATGCAAGTAAAGAAATACAACATATGTGCTTTATGACAATTGAAAATGGCAATGAGTCGGAATCCGAGGTAAACTCCACTTGCTCTTCTATATCTCCTTCATATGATGAATTGCAAAATTTATTTGATGAATTACATAGTGAATCTTCAGAGCTGTTAAATCTCTTGGAGAAATGAGAAAGACCATTGTCTACTTAGAAAAACAAATTGCATGCTCAAACAAAGAAGTAAAAGAGTTAAAGGATGAAAATGAAACACTTAAGTTGATTGATGCTAGTACAAATTTTATTAAATGTTTATCATTGAATGATCATGCATCATCATCTTCACGTACTTCATGTGAAAAGCTAACAAGTGAAATTGATGACTTAAACAATGTGCTAAGCAAGTTTACATGTGGTAGAGATAACTTAAATGTATTGCTTGGAAAACAAAGATGTATGTTTAACAAATCCGGCTTAGGATTCAACACTAACATACAAGAAAAATCCTATAAGAACTTATTCATATCACCATCTTTCATGACTAGTAGTCCTTTCATTAAATGCTATCATTGTGGTGGAAAAGGACATAGTGCATCAACATGTAAGATTAGAAAGAATGGAATTAGTGGTCAAAAGAAAGTATGGGTCCCTAAGGGAACTAGACCCATGACTAAAACTCAAGGATCCAAACAAATTTGGGTACCAAAGATTAAATGTTAAAATTTTTTTGGAGGTGTACTTGAAGAGTGCTTCATCTAAATGGCTATTGGATAGTGGTTGCTCAAGACATATGACGGGAGACATTACCAAATTTCTTTCAATTACAAGGAAGGATCATGGACATGTATCTTATGGAGACAATAACAAAGGGAAGATCCTTGGCATTGGAAATTTTGGTAACTCCTCATCAACTTGTATAGAAAATGTTCTTCTTGTTGATGGTCTTAGACATAACTTGCTTAGTATTAGTCAATTATGTGACACAGACTTTAAAGTTGTTTTTGATTCTAAATGTTGCAAAATTGAAAATTTAAAAGATGGGTAAAGGCTATAGAGTGGATAATATCTATATGATTGATTTAGATGGTATGCCTTCAAATGACGATAGTTGCTTGGTTAGTAAGGAAAGTGATTCTTGGTTATAGAACAAAAGAATTGCAGACATTGGCATGAGTCACT
>JAVKPL010011568.1:0-52210 GCA_032173675.1 Gastrolobium villosum | reverse complement strand
GTCGACACCAGATGGCATCTCCAACTGGCGTTCTCCCGTAGGACGAACCCAGCGGATGTCCAAACCAAACACACGTCAACTGGCCAGTGACCAAACAATTTTTCACAAAATACAAGCAATATGCATACAAGCACACAAACACATCATGTCATCACTACATAATCCAACCACAACCTTCCTCTAGGTGTGGTGGAGCTCACTAGGGATTAAACCCAAGTTCCAAGAGTTTACCTTAACACGAGCAACACCGTTCCAAACGTATGCTCCAAATCAACTTTTCTCGAATCCAACCGTGTGAGGCACCCTACAACAATCATTAAATCCAATTTACTCAAAAACTCATTTTTCATCAAAATTCCTCAAATTTTGCCTAAGTTACAAATCCATATTTTCACCAAAAATTAACATAGCATTTCTAGCTTACAAACATGATTCTAAGGCCTTTTCATCTAATAGCATTTTTGCATTTGGGCTCTCTATCATCACACATCTAAAATCAAAGCTTTGAACACATATTCATAGATCTATGGAATCAACTATAAAGAGACCACAAATATACTTACAATGAGTAGTATGATCACCACCAAGGCTTCACCCATTTGAAGCTCAAAACTCCAAGAAATCTCCAAGAACACTAATGGGTGGAGTTTGCCAGTGGCCAAAGAGGTTGGCTTCTAGATGCTACCAATGGCTTTGGAAGGTTGTTTACGATAGATTTCAACACCAAAACCAAGCGATTCGGTGGAGAAACGAAGAAATGGGAGAAAAGTGAAGAAAATGGGTTTTGGTCTCTTTTGCTCACTGTGAGCGCACGGATGAGGGAGGGAAGAAGAAGGAAAAGAAAGAAGAAAAGGAGGTGGGGCCAAGTGACTTCGGTCACACGGGTCCCACACGCGATCTAACTTTAACTCCAATAAAATTTCCGATTACAAATCCTTAATCTAAATATTTTTCCAGTCCATAACATATTTTTCTTTCTCCAAAATGATGATAAAAATTTCACACCTATCGGTACACTCACAACTCAGTATTTTAACACTTAAAAATCACTATTCATCGATTTTTCTCAAATTTGCCTATTTACTCAATTTTTCGCCCTGATTCCATTTCCAACCTTACTTTTGTCATTTGAAATCTCTAACTCAATATTTAAGCCTCTTAACACACGGTTGGCAAATTACAATTTTGCCCTTTTGCCCTTTCTGGCCATAATACTTGGATTTTCACTAATCCATCAACCATTATTTCTCAATATATCATTAAAATAAACATTTAAATATTTGAGGTGTTATATTCACCCCACCTTTTTGAAATTTTGTCCGCAAAATTAAATCATACCTGCTCACTAACTCAGGATACAGCCGGAGAATCTCGTCCTCCCGCTCCCAAGTAGCCTCCTCAGGTGTGCGGCCTTCCCACTGAATCTTCAGCATGGGAATCACTTTACTTCTTAGTCTCTTTTCACTGCGGTCCAATACTGCAATAGGACCGATGGGAGTCTTCAAGTTCTCCCTGATTTCAATATTGTCCGGCATCACCACATGTGATTCGTCCGGAACATAACGTCGCAACTGCGACACATGAAACACATCATGTAAATTAGATAACTGCGGGGGTAAGGCAAGCTGATAGGCCACCAATCCTACTCTTTTCATAATCTGATATGGCCCAATGAATCGTGGACTCAGCTTCCTCACACCCAACGCACGGCCAACACCTGTGACCGGCGACAAACGTACAAATACATGGTCACCTTCTTCAAATTCCAGCGGTCTATGCTTATTGTCATAGTAGCTTTTCTGCCGATTCTGTGCCTGTTTCAATTTTTCTCTAATCATTTCAATCTGCACTGTCGTTTCCTGCACAAAATCCGGACCAAATCTCTCTTTATCGCCTACCTCAGTCCAACAAGTGGGCGTACGACACCTCCTGCCATACAAAACCTCATATGGTGCCATACCCAGACTGGAATGAAAACTGTTGTTATAAGAAAATTCCACCAATGGTAAGTACTTATCCCAAGCATTACCCTGTTCCAATGTACACGCTCTCAACATATCCTCAAGTGTCTGTATGGTCCTCTCAGTCTGACCATCAGTCTGCGGGTGATAGGCAGTGCTCAGCCGGAGCTGAGTGCCAAAAGCCTCCTGCAAAGCTCCCCAAAATCGCGAAGTAAACTTCGGGTCCCGATCACTCACAATGCTAATCGGTATCCCATGGAGTCTAACAATCTCCTTCACATACAATGTAGCCAACTTCTCTGTAGTGTAGTCCACTCGTACTGGTAGAAAATGTGCAGACTTCGTAAGTCGGTCCACAATAACCCAAATCGAATCATAACCAGCTTGAGTTCGCGGCAATCCCACAACAAAATCCATTGAAATACTTTCCCATTTCCATTCAGGTATATCCAGCGGCTGAAGTAATCCAGCAGGTTTCTGATGCTCTATTTTCACTTTTTGACAAACCAAGCACTTAGACACGTACTCGGCAACATCCCTTTTCATACCAGGCCACCAAAACTTAACTTTCAAATCTTGGTACATCTTTGTGGCCCCTGGGTGGATAGAATATTGACCCTTATGGGCCTCAGTCATAACTTCCTCAGCGAGTTCCTTGGGCACAACAATCCTGCCCTGATATAACAATAATCCCTGTTCGTTAACAGATATGCCACTCTGGCCTTTCAAATACTTTATACTTTCATTGCGAATCTGAGTCTCTTTAATCTTTTCATGCAGCTCGTTCTCAATCCGAGTCAGCTCCATATCACACATTCTTCCTGCAAAGAAATCCGTTATTTTCATATCACGGAATTGCTCAATCACTTCATTGTCCCACATCATCATATGAGATAAGTTAACAGACTTCCTACTCAGTGCATCTGCCACAACATTGGCCTTTCCCGGGTGGTATTTCAGTTCAAAATCATAATCCTTCAAGAATTCAACCCATCTACGCTGCCTCATATTCAGCTCTTTCTGATCAAATAAATATTTCAAGCTTTTATGGTCGCTGAACACAGCAAATTTCATCCCATACAGAAAATGCCTCCAAATTTTCAAGGCAAACACAATCGCAGCCAATTCTAAGTCATGCGTCGGATAATTTTCTTCGTGTGGCCTTAACTGCCTAGACGCATATGCAATAACTTTTCCTTCCTGCATCAGCACGCTCCCTAAACCTTTCTTAGAAGCGTCACAATATAACACAAACTCACCCTCCGGGTCAGGTAAAGTCAACACCGGAGCAGTAGTCAATTTCTCTTTAAGTAGCAGAAAGCAGTCCTCACATTCCTGGGTCCACACAAAAGGAGTATCCTTTCGTGTCAATCGAGTCAACGGTAGAACCATAGCAGAAAATCCCTGTATAAACCGGCGATAATAGCCAGCAAGCCCCAGAAAACTTCTAATTTCAGTCACAGTCTTTGGTCGTTCCCAGTCACTTACCGCTTCAATCTTGCTTGGATCCACTGCAACACCACTTGCAGAAATAACATGACCCAAAAATTGCACCTCAGACAACCAGAATTCACACTTAGACGGTTTAGCATACAGTTTCTTGTCTTTCAACACCTGCAACACAGTCCTCAAATGGTCCATGTGCTCCTCTTTACTCTTAGAATAGATCAAAATGTCATCAATGAACACAATTACAAACTGGTCCAAATACGGTTTGAAAATGCGGTTCATATAGTCCATGAACACCGCCGGGGCATTAGTAAGCCCAAAAGGAATCACTTGATACTCAAAATGTCCATATCTGGATCGGAAAGCTGTTTTTGGTACATCCTCCGGTTTAATCCGAATCTGGTGATATCCGGACCGGAGATCAATCTTTGAAAATACACAGGCACCCCTCAACTGGTCTAATAAATCATCAATACGCGGTAATGGGTACCGGTTCTTAATAGTCACTTTATTCAGCTGTCGGTAGTCAGTGCACAATCTCATGCTACCATCCTTCTTCTTTACAAATATAACCGGTGCTCCCCACGGAGACACACTCGGCCTAATAAAATTCTTCGCAGATAATTCCTCAATATGTTTCTTCAATTCAGCCAACTCAAGTGGCGACATCCGATATGGAGCCAAAGAGATCGGCCCCACACCAGGCAATAAATCAATCGAGAATTCAATCTCTCTCTCAGGTGGGAATTCCGGTATCTCATCCGGAAATACATCTTCAAACTCATTTACAACTGGAATAGCAGAAATTTCTTCCTTTTTGTCACCCACCAATCCGCCCAACAAAACATAACCCAGATCTCCAGCCTTCAAGGCTTTCACAGTCTGACTGACAGACAAATACAAAGACGGACAAACAGACGGCCTCTCGTGAGATAGCAATAACCTCTTCCCGCAGCAATCAATCATTGCGCAGTTCCGAGACAACCAATCCATCCCCAAAATCAAATTGACAGAGGCCAGGGGTAAGATAATTAAATCAATGGTGTAACCCCTGCCTAAATAAGTGAACTTCACATCTTCACAGATCCAAGACGATTCACTAACCTCTCCTGTAGCAGTAGTAATTCGCATCGGAGGAACCATCCGTGTTACCTTTAAGTCCAACGCCTTAGCCACATAGTCCGCCACAAATGAATGTGTCGCTCCCGAATCAAACAACACAGATAAATCAACATTAGAGAGAAAAATTATACCTTTAACCAAATTCGGAGCCTTTTCAGTACGCTGCGCATTAGTAGTATAAACTCGTCCCACCGTAGGAACCACAGCAATAGGAGCAGCAGTAGTAGTAGTAGCTGGCGGCAAGGCCTGCAGATTCGCAGCCTGCCCCGAAGAAGATGGGCAATTTCTAGCAAAGTGGCCATTCCGACCACATTTATAACAAGCCGACGGATCAGCACCACATACACCTTTGTGGTATTTACCACACTTCCCACATTGTGGGGTAGGATATCTATTCACAGCACCACCACCACCAGTATTTCCACCCCTTTTAAACTGCCCAGGAGGCTGCCTCACATGCAACCCCCTACCTCTATTATTAAAACCTCCTCTGTTGGCATTACCAGAAGGACCAGGTGTCCTCTTAACATCTTGCTCTTTTGTAGAATCAGATTTCGGATATCTTCCATAAACAGTTTCGACCCGTTTGCACTGGGTCACCAAATCAGCAAAGTTCCTCACAGCAGTATTAGACATCCTCTTTGCAATCTTCTCACTCAGCCCTCTTTGAAATTTAGCTGACAAGAATTCCGGAGTAGGTAGAGTACCTCCATAATTAGCAAACTTGACAAGTTCATTGAATTTTGCCACATAGGCATCCACTGTCATAACACCCTGTACCAGATTATCAAATTCACCTTGCTTAGCCTCCCGAACATCACGGGGAAAATATTCTTCATGAAAAAGACCTTCAAACATAGTCCAAGTAAGGACCTCACCCTGAATAATAAATGGGCGAGACACATTGTCCCACCACTCCTGGGCATCACCCTCCAGCATATACACAGAATACAATAACTTCTGCGGATCTTGGCATCTCATAACCTGAAAAATCTTGTCCATGCCCCTCAACCAAGCAGTGACCTCCTTTGGGTCCCTTGACCCCAGAAATGCGGGTGGCTTATGTTTCCTAAAAGATATGAGCCTACGCTCATCATCAGCATTATCAAGCACCTGCCCAGCAGCCCCAGTAGATTGGGCAACAGATGACGGATCAGGAACATAACTAGGATCCGTAGTAGTATGATGACTAGCCTCACCAGTGTGGTGACTAGCCCCACTCTCCCCCTGTTGAGGAGTAACAGATGGCGTCGGTGTAGGAGTCACCGTAGCCGTATGCGGAGGTGTATCTTCCCTCCTAGGACGACCTCTATCCGCCCTCAACTCAGCCATAAAGGCCTGCATCATATCCTGATTTGCTTTCATCAGGTTCTCTGTCATATTTCTGTTTGCAGCCGTTTCCGCCTGCAGAGCATTCAGTGCTGCAGTGATCGGATCCGGTGGCAAATGACCTGCACCCCGTGCCCCACGGCGACCTCGTGCCCTACTCATGATATCTGTACATGTAACACAAAGGAATGAGCTGATCAGACCCACACTGAGGAATCACATATACATTAATCATAAATAGTTCACAGATAGCTATGGCACACAAGATACAAACACACAACAATCAGAGTTCCCTAAACAAAACTGCTCTGATACCATAAAATGTAACAGCCCGTTGTACACCGGTATTGTTAACATTGATTATGATATTAAGCGCAGTTACAATCACAGTGATTAGATTAATTAAATTACGGGCAAATTTTTCTTTTAACATATTCCTTTTCCTTTTCATAAATACAGTTTCCGTAATCAATTAAAACCACACTATAATTGTAAATGCCATTTGCGGAATCATACACTTTCTAACATCATAGATCATTCTTTTTATTCATTTCATTTAAACTCACCACCTTACCCTCATCTTTTACCAAGTTGTAGTCCTTTACGTTGTCTACGCGTAGTTTCAAACCACGTATCATTTGGAGTTCTACCCATCAAGTTATACCCCTTTCTTTAAGTCAAGAAAAACCTGAATTTTCAAAAATTGCACTGTGGTAATCGATTACCAGTGGGTGGTAATCGATTACCACCTGTCAAAAATGAGGCAGTAGCCAAATTTTGACCTCCTCTGTTCTGGTAATCGATTACCAACCTTGGGTAATCGATTACCTCACATGGTAATCGATTACCAAGCCTCAGTAATCGATTACCAGTGAAGACAGTAGCCAATTTTCGTCCCCTGTTGCATGGTAATCGATTACCATGCTTGGGTAATCGATTACTATGCAGCAAAATGACAGATTACAGCTGTTTTGAGCCCCAAAAAGGGTGTGTAATCCATCCCTAATCCCTTGGTACTCCACATAACACATAATCATGTCCTAATGTTGGCTCTAGGCCCTTCCATCATGCATTTCCCTTAAGTTTAACATCAATTACATCATTCTCAAATAATGGCCATTTACATGTACATATGGACCATTTTTACATCATTACACATCAAGACTTCAAGGCTATGAATGTGGCAATGGACAAGTCCCATGCTCACTCAAAATATACAGTTATCCAAGCCATGAATAATAAAACATAATAAGACTTAGCATATGACCATGAACACTAACAAAAGCATGGAAAATAGCATCATGCAATATGTTCATGACCTAAGTCTCAAAATACTAATGGTATGCTATGTGCACTCCATAAACTCCTCCAAAAAGCCATGCAATCCAATGCACCGCATGCCCATCCAACGTCCACTATACGGGCTTCTTGCCCGAAGCTCCTCCCGGCTCATAGTGACCTGAAATGTGGTCCCCCAAACACGGGGTGAGATATACGGATATATCTCAGTAAACCAATGGAGCTAGAGGCTCTCTCCACTCCATGGCTCACTAAAATGTATCAAAATGACATAATATGCTATGCAAGTAAAACAATATCACCATCCACCTGGAGACACCCAAGAACATCCACTCATGGATTCATGTTCAAGGACTCCATCATATAACTCCCGAGACAGTCCTGGCGCCTCTCCCATGGTTGAGACGACTCCATGGCAATACCCAACCGGAACTCCTCATGAGCCCTATCCGGCGGACGTCCCCCGCTTGGATCATCCTGATGTCGCTCCCAGAGTCAACACCATGGCATCTCCAACTGGCGTTCTCCCGTAGGACGAATCCAGCGGATGTCCAAACCAAACACACGTCAACTGGCCAGTGACCAAACAATTTTTCACAAAATACAAGCAATATGCATACAAGCACACAAACACATCATGTCATCACTACATAATCCAACCACAACCTTCCTCTAGGTGTGGTGGAGCTCACTAGGGATTAAACCCAAGTTCCAAGAGTTTACCTTAACACGAGCAACACCGTTCCAAACGTATGCTCCAAATCAACTTTTCTCAAATCCAACCGTGTGAGGCACCCTACAACAATCATTAAATCCAATTTACTCAAAAACTCATTTTTCATCAAAATTCCTCAAATTTTGCCTAAGTTACAAATCCCTATTTTTCACCAAAAATTAACATAGCATTTCTAGCTTACAAACATGATTCTAAGGCCTTTTCATCTAATAGCATTTTTGCATTTGGGCTCTCTATCATCACACATCTAAAATCAAAGCTTTGAACACATATTCATAGATCTATGGAATCAACTATAAAGAGACCACAAATATACTTACAATGAGTAGTATGATCACCACCAAGGCTTCACTAAACCATTTGAAGCTCAAAACTCCAAGAAATCTCCAAGAACACTAATGGGTCGAATCTGAGTTTGCCAAAAACGTGGCCAAAGAGGTGGATTCAAGGCTTCTAGATGCTACCAATGGCTTTGGAAGGTTGTTTACGATAGATTTCAACACCAAAACCAAGCGATTCGGTGGAGAAACGAAGAAATGGGAGAAAAGTGAAGAAAATGGGTTTTGGTCTCTTTTGCTCACTGTGAGCGCACGGATGAGGGAGGGAAGAAGAAGGAAAAGAAAGAAGAAAAGGAGGTGGGGCCAAGTGACTTCGGTCACACGGGTCCCACACGCGATCTAACTTTAACTCCAATAAAATTTCCGATTACAAATCCTTAATCTAAATATTTTTCCAGTCCATAACATATTTTTCTTTCTCCAAAATGATGATAAAAATTTCACACCTATCGGTACACTCACAACTCAGTATTTTAACACTTAAAAATCACTATTCATCGATTTTTCTCAAATTTGCCTATTTACTCAATTTTTCGCCCTGATTCCATTTCCAACCTTACTTTTGTCATTTGAAATCTCTAACTCAATATTTAAGCCTCTTAACACACGGTTGGCAAATTACAATTTTGCCCTTTTGCCCTTTCTGGCCATAATACTTGGATTTTCACTAATCCATCAACCATCATTTCTCAATATATCATTAAAATAAACATTTAAATATTTGAGGTGTTATATGTAGCATATGATCTATATGCTACAGCTTGAGGGGGAGTGTTAAGAGTGTTAGTCCCACATTGTGTGTGTCTCATTGTGTTAAGAGTGTTAGTCCCACATTGTGTGTATCTCATTGTATTCTTCAATTGGTTTGCTATATAATAGAACCAATGTTGTGTAGTTTAACACAACAAGGATTACTATCAATTCCTCTTGTATCTTGATATTTAACAAGTCGCATCAACATTTAAATTCAGAACAGATGCTAAAACAGAATCAGAGTGCGTATATACTGCCAGATTACTAATCAGAATGCGTATATAACGCCAGAATAAGGTACGTTCATAGAACTGCAGAGCACGTACCACTAACACAGTGGAGATTGCAATTTGGCTCCATCAGAGGGGAATTCCAACTGTGGCCTATGCGGACTGAAGCCAAGTGTCCCATACCCTGGTACCTGAGGGATGCCTATATGATGCGTGCTCAGAAATATGATTATTTATATCTAATGTTTCTGTTTTCAGAACTACATGTTTATGAGTGTATGAGATGCTATGCTTTGCTTCACACACACATGACCAAATGCAAGATTATGATGTCCATGACTAATATCATAATTCATAATCAGAATTCATAGCTCACATGTCTATGACCCCAAACTTCTGAGCAGAACATATCTCCACAAAAATCGGAGTTTCAATAAGTCATATTTAAATTCAAGGTACGAATATTTCCAAAACAGAACTTTCATCATATCGAGTCCAAGGAAGATTGCAAATAATATTTAACCGAATACGAACCCAAGGCACATGTGAGCAACAGTTCAAAATTTCATACACTAGCTAATAGTCACAATAGGTCTCACCACCAAACACTTACCTTTGATGCTACCAAATTTTACCAACGTATCCCCAAAATAGTCCATGCTCATAGAGATTTTGCGCACCTAAATAATGTATGTCAGGTCAGAATGTAATCACGCATTTCCTATAATTTACAATTAATTCTCATGCCTCTTAGTCCTTGTTTATAATCGGTTCTTGTGGTTCTCTAACTAGATTAATTTTCTGGTCTAAACTTACATTAGCAATTATTATCAAAAGACAAAACCAAAGTTATTTATGCATGCTGTTTGGTTTTGACCATTAACAAAGGTTTCAAGTTCTCATTTATTCCACCTTACTCATGCGGCCAAGGGATGCGCTCTCAAGGCCGTAACTTGTTGTTCTTAAGGTTAATTGACACATGCAAGCTAGTTTATCATCCTAGTCCAAGGGCAGTCCGTACAAGGCAGTGAGCTAGTTCCAAAGCTCCAAAACCGGTCCCTTGAGCTTAATTGAATCAAAGGTTCGAGGTTGTCTAACGAAACAGAAATGGGAACAAAGAGAATGGAAAACATTCATTCTCCTAGAATACACACAAGGCCGGAGCAGAGAGGGATGAGAAGAACTTGGTCTAGGTTACTGTACCTCTTTGCATGTAATCCACGGCTCACTAATCAGTCATGAGGTTAGCCACCGAAATTTGTGCTAAGATCCTCTCACTTCTCTTCTCCAGTAGTTAGATTCCCAGCGGGATGCCGAGAAGAATAACCCATTTAAAGGCCGAAGGACATGGAACAGCAAGGATGTAGAGGAACATCTTACCTCCTTGAATCTGGATGCGTGGCCGAACAAGGACAAGGGAGAAATGAGTGTAAGCTTAGGTGCTACTCTGCATGCAAGTAAATCTCCACCAACCGAATGGAATACCACGGAATAAGGAACCGAATAAACATCTCATCTCCTTGTTGATGTCATTTGACCGACACAGGGAAGAGGGAAAAGATGTGGTCTTAAGTGTTTTAGCCTCCTCCTTATGGTACTCACGGTTTAGGGAAGAAGTGAGGGAAGAAGAATACAAGAATGGTTTCTTCTTAGCGTTCTTCTTTGAGTTCTTGCGGTTGAGATGTGGGTGAGGGTGGTGACTCACGGCCTTAGAAGAGGAGGGGGAAGCAATCAATTTTGTGACATCACCGGCTTAATTGTTGATCAATAATGAGTCTTGACCGAGACATGGGAAAGATAATCAAGTGTCCTATACACTACAAGAAAAGCTGCATTTCACCACGACAATTTAGCAATGGATAAAGTATGATGCAATCCGTAGTGTGAGTTATAGTAAGTTGCATCTCGTTAGTTGGCCTGTGACACCTTTGGCTAACTTTTAATTTTATCAATTAGAAATCTTTGATTCTTGTAATTATTATTTATGCTATTACCAATTTTATTTAAAATTTAGTTTTTTTATTAAAGTTTGTATCCTTTTAATTTTTAAAATTAATTATAAACATTTGGTAATATTTTTATAATTTTATAATTATAAAGATAAAACAAGATGATAAATTTAGATTTTAAGTAGAAAAAAACCTCACGATGTAGTTTAAATTTCCAGAAATGTCTAAATCCCTAGAAGTTTCTCACTCACTATCACTGTTTTCCCCAAATACATTTCCTCACTTATCGCTCCATCTATTTGAAAATCTTTCTAAATCCATTTCATCAGTATCACACTCCATTCTTCTAATCTGAGTTGAGGTTCGATTAAAAATTTGCTCTCTCTTTCTCTGTTGCTCATATTTTTGTCATTTCGATTCTTCTAATCTGAGTTGAGGTTGGTTAAAAGTTTGTTCTCTCTATCCCTATTGCTCACATTAATGCATTTCATAATCAAATCTGAGCAATAGAGAAATGCATTTTATAATCAAATCTGGCTTTTGTTTTTTTTTTTTTAAATTATGGTTATGATTTCTGACCTTTTTATTTTTATACTTAAAGTGAATAAAATGTGAAATGAACTCAAAACATGAAAAAAAGAAAAATTAAAATGCAGATTCTGCCTCAATTGGATTCTGCCATAGATTGAGTTTATCAAATAAAACCAACTTGCTCTTGCAGTAGTAAGGAATGTGGCATTTAATGAGAAAAGGGACTAAACTTGTTCAAGTTGGAGCCACATATTAATAATATAATCATAATCATGGAACATATAGTGCTTGGCACCTTTTTCGCACCACTCTCTCTTCCCATCACCGGGTAAGTTTCTGTGTTTATTTTGTTTTTGAAACATTTTTTTTGTTTCCTTATTCATTGAATTTCGTTGATATTTATTTTCAACTCCTCCTTTAGTCTCTGATTTTTTATTTATATTTTCCTAATTTTGTCTTATCTTCTCATTTGAGAATAGGTTTTCTGTTTCTGGATTTTTCACTAGTTTTCCGATAACCAATTGAGCAGCGTTGGGGAAGGGGAGGACACCAATACATAGGAATTGCAACTACAAGGTATTTGATGTCTTTTGATAAACAATAAATCGATATCTAAGATTCTATTCTAAATTGTTCATTTATAGATAGTATCTCAAACTTCTTGGCCCGATTGCCTTGGTGCTTGTGCAACAACTAAGGACTTCATTATATTTAAGTTGTGTTAATTGATCTGTACCAAGTGCTGCTCTTGGTCTGTTTTATCTTGGATTGGTACAGTGAGTGTTTTACCAACGTACTTGCTAATCAATTGACTACGTCATAAAAGGATTTTGTAATTGTTCTGTAATTGTTCTTTTGCAGCACTCATTTAATTTACCATTTGTATTCTATTGAATAATTTAACCACCACCACTTTGATGAGTAAATGCATTTTTAAATGCAATTAAGTGTATTATTATAGTGTTAATCTTTTGTCCTGTATTGTGCTTAGATATTAGGTAAAACACACTGCTCTTATGGTTTGCTATTGGTGTTTATAGCTCTCGTGACGAATGTGGCCATAATGAGACAGATATGGGTTTCTTTCTTTTTTCTGTCTTGTACGTAGCTTCCCATTGTTCAAGTCAAATAGTAATGCACCACTTAGAAAGTAAATCCAATGATATAGATATTTATGACTCATACCTTTACCAGGGATGAGCATATATATGGGCTTTATTACAAATGTGTCTCATAAAATAATGTTGCGTGCAAGTTTGTTGTGTTTAACTAGATCTAGATTAGCTTATTTTTCATATTGAATGACAACTTTTTTCTCTCTTTCCCCCCTTTTTTTGATAGCACTCATACTTTCTTGAATTAACGTGCATATATATGTTTTATTTGTATTTGTACATTGCTTCATATAAATATATAATGCTTTGTGTTTAATTGTACAGCCTTAGTATTAGTTTAAGTTACATTAAGATGACATCTGGTATTCTGGTGCAAGACTGTGACACTAAAAAAAAAGTTACATATAATTCTTTTAAAGTTGTCTTTTAAGTATTAACTTTCTTGCAACTTTTATGCACCACCTTGCTTCATTTTAGGTGTGGTTCTTTACAAACTGATTTATATTTTGGTGCAGTGCATAAACACATGCTATTTTACTAATATATTAGTCTATTTGCAAATATTCAAAGTGTATTGCAAGACATAATAAATGCTAGTTTATGAATGTACTTATCTTGCTTCATGGATCTGTTAGAATCCCCTGAAAGTTGGAGGTTTATAAATATGATCTACATGATAGTAACTTTCAATCTAACATTAGACTTTGGGATAAAACTACCCGACAAAGAATTATTAAATGGTGTAAATGTGCTTTCAATCTAACATTATTTTGTAGTGTTATTCAAATTTCACGAATGCTGAATACTATGGAAGTTAACTGTATGACAGATTTTGTAGTATATCTTGGTGATGTCATTATGGCTAACAATATGATGATTGCAAATGCAAGCTTGTATTGGGATCAGGCAACCTCTCCAGCAAGAAATAGGAGCATACCTTGGGCCAGTGTATTTGGAAACCATGATGATGCTCCATTTGAGTGGCCATTGGAGTGGTTCTCTGCACCTGGAATTCCTCCAATTCGCTGCGCTCAATCCAAAAATTCATATTCAGGTAGTAAGTAATGTAGTAAGAGATAAGAAGGTTATGATTATTGCTATGTGGTTACATATATGTTCGGATCAGAGTAGAAAATTTAGTCAAAGAAACTAAGCATAGATGATTTTATAAATATTCTTTGTAGCAAGTGATAGTCAAACAAATGGATTAGAAGAACTAAAATGGTCTTATTTTATGTCAGAATTGCTAGTCAATTGTAAAATCACGCCCGCGTGCTTATCTATACTCTGAGGATAATTACAGTAGAGGTAGTTGAGCTAGGTTGGAACAGAAGTTGGGAGAGATTTATGAAGAAGCAAGTGTCCAACCAAATGAGCAGAGGGTCATGAGTTAGAAAACTTATACAGTGAAATGGCATTTGTTCGCTGTTATTTTTACTGTGCTTTTAACGAGGACCATATAGCATTGTATTTGATTATCTCCCTTGGTCTTGTATCATATGCAATTGGTTTTTTATATGATTGGGAAGATTTATAATATTTTTTGTTTTTTTTTTAAATTCGTTATACTTAGCCACGGTTATGTGTGTGGCAAAACAAAACTTTTGATCATTGGGATCCAAATCGTTTAGCCACGAATATAACGTGGCTAATATAACATAAAGCGTGGCTAACGCAATGTTACCACACTCGTACCAACCGTGCTTAAAAGCAAAAAATACCGTGGTTAAAATAATGCAACGCTCGTTTTAGCCATGATTTTTAAAACAGTGGACAACTCATTTAGCCACGGTTTTTATCATATTTTGCCACGATTTTTGCCGTGGCTAAAGAGCAATTTTGTTGTAGTGATAGTGTGTGGTGTCATAAATGCAAATAAATTTGGGGATAGGTGGCTTACATGCAAGCATAAGAAAGGATAGGTGGCTAGAACCGAATGGGGTGTTGAGGTTAAGACAAATGGATCAGAATTTCCTCTCCACACTATGCGCATAGTAGAGAAAGAAGGATAGATAACTTGCTTGCCTCTTGTCCAATAAAAAGCATGCATTCAGACTTTCAGCCTAATCTAATGGATGGAATTAAGTGGGGATTTTGGCTGAAACAAGTCCTCACTTAAGAGGCTTGGGCCGTGGCCCTTGGTTGGTGAATGGGAGGTCCAATCCATCTCGTAATGAACACTATCTTATGTACTCTATGTATTAACTAAGGTTCTTGTAGGTTGTTAATTAAATTAATCTTACCCTCTTGACTAGTGTTTTGAATTCATTAAACATATACTCCTCCATATTTGTATTTAAAATAAGTTCCCTAATCTATGTGGGGTGTTACAGGTAATCAATTACCCTTCATGGTAATCGATTACCACTCAAAGGCAGTCGATTACCACCTGTGCAGAAACGCAAAAATATAGATTTTTCTGCATAATTCGAGCTCCAATGGCCTCTGTAAGAACCTGCATCGCTAATTAAGGTAATTAGTGAATTAATTATGATAATTAGGAAATAATTCCATAATTGACCTTAATAATTATTATTGGGCTTTAATAATTATAATGAATAAATAAAAATGCTGAAAGTCACTTTTCGGAAGAAAAGCGCAGATACCGGTTCTGCTACCCGGTATAAATGCGTACCGGAAAAGTATCCCGGAAAATCATAACGAATGCATGATAATTACTAGAATATTATGTAGGACTTGTAAAACGAGTTTCAGGTCAAAATAATGTGATCTGATGCCAGAACTGATACTGGCTATGGAAAAGCGCGTACCGGAAAGGTGCTCCGAAAAATGAAATAAAAATATGACAAATCTTAGAAAATTGTGTAGGTCTAGATTCTAAAGTTTGGGATCAAGATCCTTTGCGTTGCTATTAAGGCTAATACAACCCTAGGCAGCCACTATTCATACGTGGAGGAGGCTGTTTTTGCTGCACAACACTGTTCCATTGCATGCTCTTCTTTCCTTGTGACCAAAACACCATTTTACCTTGTCTTTCCTCCTCTTTGACCTTGCAAATAACTAGGAGAGTGCACTGTGAGGTTAGATTTCAGCTCTTGCTGAGTGAGGGGTGTTTCTTGAGTTGGTTTTGTTGCTGAGTTTGGGTTGTGTGGTGAAGGAGCTTTGTGTGTGGGTGGAGAAGTCTCCAAGTAGCTTTCTTGGTGAGGAAAGAACTCACCTTGTTGCTCCATTTTCGTCCTCCCTAAAGTCAGTACCTTGGAGCTGACTTGTGAGCTCCAAGAGCACCATTGTTGGCTGCTTAAAGCTTGGGGTAAGTTCCCTCATCTTTGATCTTAGTTTTGTGGCTTAAAGTTGATGTCTTTGCTATGTTTAATGAGTAAACAAGAAGGTATAATGAGTATGAACCTAAAACAGATTAAAGATGCATGCTTTAACGTAATTAAGTGTTAAAAGTTGGATCTTTGAACTGGATATTCACGAAATGCAGAAACTGCATTCTGTCGTGAGATATCCGGATATTTGTCGAACAGATATCCGGATATCAGTATCCGGATATGGTATCCGGATATGCATATCCGGATATGGTATCCGGATATTCATATTCGGATGTGGGATCTGGGTATCCGGATATGGTATATCCGGATATGGCCAGTGTTGTAACATCCCACATAATTAGTAAAATACATAAGTGTTATATTATATAGATGCATGTGTATGTTTGTTGGTTTGCGAGATTACATGGCCTTATCCTTGGATGAGACTAAGGTAAGTTAGTGAAGTATTTAAATCAAATCATAGGAGGGTACATATGTAGACATGTGAAACTTTTATTAAAATCATATAAGTAATTTGATTGTGTGTATAAGGCTTTGGTGTTTATTGGACTCGGGAAGTGGGCTAGTGTGTGGACTTGCCACCTTTAGACTTGTCTTATTGGATCCATTGTATGTGTAGGCCGATGGCCCAAGGAGGTTTTTGGATCAATCATGTTCAGCCCAAGTTGTACCCATTCTTATCTTCCCTAAGCCTTGTCCAACTAGGTTGTCTTGTGTATCAAGGAATTTCCACATGGCAAGATGTATTCTTTCCCACTCATTTCATGCGCAAAAGAGAGTAGATGAGACTTAGAAAATCTTCCAACTTTCCTCATGCATGACCGCCACCTCACACCTTGCATGTGCACCATTTGACTTCAACTTCATTGCATGGAAGACACATGTACTCCTTAGCATTATTTTGGGCTGCATCCTTCCTCATTTAGGCGCACATGGAGAGGTCATAGATCAGATTTTTATGACACAAAATCTGCATTGAGTGTTGACCAAGAGAACCACCTTACACCTTCCATCATGAGCCTGAAATGTGCAGATTTCTGCATGCTTTTGCAGTCCATCATGAACCAAATCTGTCCCTTGCCTCCACATGCAACAAAAGAAGGATTTTTGGGCAGATTGCATGTGCTTTGAGTGGAGGAGAAATCTGCCAACTCCTTCCACTCCACCTTGTGCGCATGGTTTAGTTGTTTATGTTAAAAATTCTGACTTAGGTAGGACAACATTCAGATCTGAACCTCCCCCTTTCACTTCCTTGCATGTGCCTAGAGTGTGCAAGAAGCAAGCTCCTTGCTTGTTCAAACCAAGTTTGCAGCCCCACTTTCACAAGAAACCAGATTTGCCATGATGCCTCATCATTTCAACCTCTCCTCACTTTCTCTTTAAGTTATGCGCACAAGAGGAGCTCTCCCTCACTTTGCACATTCCAATTTCTCCTCCTTCTCCTCACTCTCTAGCCGTGACTACAAGCACTTTAGAAGAAAGAAAGACTAAGCCAACTCTCTTCTTCCCTCACCTCTCAACCGTGACCTATACACCAAGCAAGTGAAGTGTGAGTTTTCTTCTTTTCCCCTCACTGTCCAGCCTTGCTACTCACCTTTGGAAGCTGTCCAAGTTGTTCCTCCTCACCATTTGAGCGCACAAGTCATCTCCTAGGAAGGGTGATCGTGTTGTTGGTAGATCTAGAAGGGTGTGGTGTGTGATCCTTGACCAAGAAGTGTGTGCTACAAGAGGTAAGCATAGACTTAGACCTATTTATTGTGTGTAACCATGTGTGTGCATGAGATGTCTCCTTGAGTATGTTTTGTTTTGGATTCAAGAATGAGCATGATGAAAGTATAATGGTGGAGCTATTGGATGATGATTTGTATGCTTAAGTTATGGAATGAAAGTCTCATGGTTATGCTTAAGTCAATGCCACTGTTTCGGTATGAATATGCCACTGTTTTGAGGGTAAATATGTCACTGTTTCGGTTTGACAAGAGCACCATTTTGATGCCACTGTTTTGTATAAAAGTGCCATTGTTTTGAGGAATAACATGCCACTGTTTCTGCATAAAATACTCACTGTTTTAGTGCCTCACATGCCACTGTTTCTGCATAAAATACTCACTGTTTTAGTGCCTCACATGCCACTATTTCTGCATAAAATGCTCACTATTTTAGTACATAATGTGCCACTGTTTCTGCACAAAAATGCTCACTGTTTTAGTACTTAATGTGCCACTGTTTCTGCATAAAATGATCACCATCTTAATGTCCAAAAATCATTATTGATGCCACTGTTTTAGTGTCCAAAAATCACCATTTATGCCACTGTTTTAATGTTCAAAATCACCATTTATGCCACTGTTTTGGATGTCCGAAAATCACCAATCATGCCACTGTTTTAATGTTCAAAAATCATTACTTGTGTCACTGTTTTGATAATCAAATGCTACCATTCATGCCACTGTTTTGATGTGCAAATACCACCACTAATGCCACTGTTTTAACGTTCAAATGCCACTGTTTCTGCCACTGTTTGATGCCACTGTTCTGCCACTGTTTTGATGTCCAAAATGCCATTGTTTCTGTTTGAAAATGGTCATTGTTTCTGCTGTAAGGTGCTACTGTTTTCCTGCTATAAAACGTCACTATTTCTGCCCACTGTTTTTAATGAAAACGTCACTGTTTTCTGCTCACTGTTTTAAAGAACAACTCACTGTTTTCTGCTCACCGTTTTAAAGAACCAACGTCACTATTTTTCTGCTGTAAAACGCTGCTGTATGCTCACTGTTTTCTAATGTAAAACGCTGTTGTATGCTCACTGTTTCTGCTGTAAATCGCCGCTGTAAATGATTGGTTGTAATTGATTTAGGTGCGCTTAAGAAGTGAGATACTTCGCTGCTGTTTGGTATTGTTTAAGGCACACAAGGTAAGTGTCAGGCGATATTACCTAATGTGACTATTGACTACTGGTATAAAGTTGTGACATGATGCTCCATATTCCGTACAAGTATTATGTTCCTTATGATGAAAGAAAACTGCCAAAAATGTGCCGTGATGGCTATGGAAATGTGCCGTGATGGCCATATGATTATGAGGTAAAGTGGTTATGTGGCAGCATAACGTATATGACAAGTATATGTGCCGTGATGGCTATATGAAAAGTATATAAGCATGCACCTTACATCATACCGCATTTTTGTACGTTTTGTGTGTGAAAGCATAGCATGGCATGCATGTACCAAGATCATATAGGCCTTGTTTTTTAGAATAGTTATGTACAGGACCATGTGTGTGAGCAAGCATCATATAGGCATCCCTAAGGTACCAGGGTATGGGACACTTGGCATCAGTCCGCATAGGCCCACAGTTGGAATCCACAGAGAGCTCAGGTGCCAGGAGTATTTGATTCCACTGTGAAGTGCGCGCACGACGGTGCTAAAAGCGCAAAGGAAAGGCGTTATATACGCAATATATATGAATATGATGAAAAGGAAAGGCGTTATATACGCAACTTATATGAATATGATGAAAAGGAAAAAGGAAAAGGAACAAGGATATGTTGAAGTGACTGTTTATGATTTTGTGCCTAGTTAATACTGTTATATTATTGGTTTTGTTGCCACACTACTGGGATTATTCTCACTCCTTCGGGGCTGCTATTTTCCTAAATGGCAGGAGGACGTAAAAGCATTTGAAGGCGTGATGTTTGCTGTTGCTTGCTGATGAATGGATTAGTACTGTTGCTGTTTGATTGATTGGATGACTGTAATGTTTAATATTTTGGTACTCTTGGATGACTGTAGACTTTATCATCCTTACTTTACCTTGAACTTTTATGAACAACGGCTATTTTGGAAAACGTTTGTGAAAGGAACTTTTGAAAGACTTAAGTGCTGAAATTTTTACAGTGCACCTTACGGGTGATGTTTTTATGAGCAAACGAACTCCGATTTACTATTATTCTATATGCACGCGAAGCCCCCGACATGCTCTTTCTAAATCACTTGAAATATTTTTTATCGTCCAAACAGAAGTGATAAGAATTTTGAAACGCTTTTCGGACTTTGAAGATAGACTAAGAATTCTATAGTAGCTTATGTGACGTTAAAGACTCTAATTCCGCTTAGCAAACGACTCTCTTGGATGCATACAAGGGAGGGCGTTACACTAATTGGTATCAGAGCAGTTTGGTCCATGGATTTGCTTGTGATTGATTGTATTGATTGTTGATTGTGTTTATCTGCTGATTGACTGTCTAAATGTGCTATAGTTTAAATGTTTGAATATATATTAACTAGTGTAGTTAGATTGTTAAGACCGTTCTGTGATAAGACACGGATGCATAGTTAACTTATCCGAATTGAACCCGAGTACCTACTTGGGACTGCTGCCATAAATAACCTGCGGTGAGCCTGATCAACTCATTTCATGATATTGTGAGTGCAGAATCATGGCAGGTAGTCGCGGTTCAACTCGGGGAAGGTCTGGCGATGCGGAAGAGGATCTTATCACTACTATTGGGGGACTGGCAACGTTCATCCAGAATATGAGCCAAGAATGGCGCGACCATAGGCAACAGAATCCGAACCAACCCCCACTGCATGACAATGCAGAAGAAATTGCCCGTCGGAGGTTGAAAGACTTCCGCAACTTCCAACCACCTACCTTTGAGGGTGAAGACAACCCCGAGGCTGCAGCGAAATGGTTGCAGATGATCGAGCACATTTTCGAACGCATGGCATGCCCGGAAGCGCAGAAGACCGATTACGCATCGTACCAGCTGATGGGAGAAGCTTTAACATGGTGGACTGGTGCGAGGGCTCTACTGAGAGCTCAAGACGTTGAACTAACATGGGCCGTGTTCAGACAAGTATTTTTGGATAAGTATTTTCCTAAGGCAATGAGAAGAATGAAGCACACTGAACTGCTGTCACTCAGGCAGGATAACATGACGGTTAATGAGTACATTGCAAAATTTGGGCAGCTGATCGAGTACGCCAACTTTGACCGGAACATTTATGATGAGGAATGGCAGGTGGAGAAGTTCGAAAGCGGACTACATCCGGAAATCCGTAAACTCATTTTGACGACGGCTAATCGTACATTTCCGGAGCTCATCAATCAGAGTCGACAGGCAGAAGGAATCATTAACGAGGCCAAGAATCTGAATAAGCAACCAGCACAATTCCACGGAGGAAACCGAACAGGCAGATTCTTCAGGACGGCACCTGGTAGGGGTCGAGGCAGAGGTCCGCAGTTGCAGGCGCGGCCTGGAAATTTTAAGATAAGCAATACTGTTGGTCAATCGTCAACTGGACGACAGGGTGCGACCGTTTGTGGTACATGTGGTAAGAACCACTTTGGAGTTTGTCGCAAGAGCAACAATGCATGTTTCAGATGTGGCCAGCAAGGACATTTCGCTTACGAATGCCCCCGAAACGCTAATCCACAACCTACGCAAGCACGGGTGTTCGCTCTGGATGCGAAAGATGGTAATTTTCAACCTTTCTCTCTCATTTCTTTATTACAAGTTAGAAAAGAGCTCCGCAAAGGAGCAGCAGGGTATCTTTTGTCGATCGAGGCTGAGACCTCGGTTGACAATCAAATTCAGAATGTACCTGTAGTTAGAGAATTCGAGGAGGTATTCCCGGATGAAATACCTCGATTGCCTCCTCATAGGGAAATAGAATTTTCTATCGAACTTGTTCCTAGAGTTGGACCAATCTCCATTGCTCCGTACCGCATGGCACCGTTGGAACTGCGAGAGTTGAAGAAACAGATAGAAGAACTTTTGGCAAAGGAATTCATCAGTACGAGTACCTCTCCATGGGGTGCTCCAGCCATCTTGATTAAGAAGAAGGATGGAAGTCTACGTCTGTGTGTAGATTACCGACAGCTGAACAAAGTTACGGTGAAGAATAAGTATCCGCTACCGAGGATCGACGATTTGATGGACCAGCTGAGAGGAGCCAGAGTCTTTTCCAAGATAGATTTACGATCGGGATACCATTAGATCCGGGTCAAACCGGAGGATATTCCGAAAACAGCTTTTAGGACTCGTTATGGGCACTACGAATATCAGGTGATCCCATTCGGACTTACGAATGCTCCAGCGGTGTTCATGGACTACATGAACCGCATCTTCCGCCCATTCCTTGATCAGTTTGTCATTGTGTTTATCGACGACATTCTGATTTACTCTGCTAATGAAGAACTACATGCGGACCATCTGAGGATTGTCTTGCAAATCTTGAAAGAGAAGCAGTTGTACGCGAAGTGGTCAAAGTGCGAGTTTTGGCTTAAGGAGGTCCAGTTTCTGGGCCATGTCATTTCAACAGAAGGCATCGCGGTGGACCCCAGCAAAGTTGAAGCTGTCATGAATTGGGAACGACCCAAGACTGTCACTGAAGTGAGAAGTTTCTTAGGTCTTGCTGGATATTATCGAAGGTTCATCCAGAATTTCTCTCAGATAGTGCAACCTCTTACCCGTCTCACTCGGAAGGATAAGCCTTTTGAGTGGACTGAAGCTTGTGAAGAATGTTTCATGGAATTGAAGAGCAGGTTAACGAGTGCTCCCGTACTCACGATTCCGGATCCTACCCAAAAGTTCGAAGTATACTGTGATGCGTCGCTGAAAGGACTTGGATGCGTGTTGATGCAGGATCGTATGGCGGTAGCTTATGCATCTCGACAACTTAAGCCTCACGAAGAAAATTATCCTACGCACGATTTGGAGTTAGCAGCTATAGTGTTTGCACTTAAAATCTGGAGGCACCACTTGTATGGTTCGCAGTTTGACGTGTTCAGCGATCATAAGAGTTTGAAGTACTTGTTCGATCAGAAGGAGCTGAATATGCGGCAACGACGGTGGATGGAATTTCTGAAGGACTATGAGTTTGAACTTAAATACCATCCAGGAAAGGCAAACGTGGTAGCTGACGCCCTGAGTAGGAAGACTTTGCACACTGCAACTCTGATGATAGAAGAACTGAAATTGTTTGAGGCCTTTCGAGACTTGAATTTATCTGTAGATGAGAGAGGGCATAGCATAAGATTGGGAAATATAGAGGTGGAGAATGAATTGATCAGTAGAATTAAGGAGGCTCAGAGAGATGAAGAGTTAGTCCGTAAATTGGTTGGCAACCAAGAGGTAGTAAAGGATGAGAATGATATTTGGAGATTCCAAGGCCGGTTAGTTGTGCCGAATGAAGAGTTGAAACAAGAAGTTTTGCAGGAGGCTCATAAGGGCAAGTATGCAGTTCATCCTGGATCCACGAAGATGTACCATGATTTGAAGACCTCGTTTTGGTGGCCGGGTATGAAGCGTGATATTGCTGAGTATGTATCTCGATGCCTAACTTGTCAGAAGGTGAAGTACGAACATCAGAAACCTTCGGGACTCCTTCAACCTTTGGAGATTCCCGAATGGAAGTGGGACAGTATTGCGATGGATTTTGTAGTTGGACTTCCTCGGACGCGAGAAGGATATGATGCTATCTGGGTGATTGTTGATCGATTAACGAAGTCAGCTCATTTCTTGTGTGTTAGAACCACATATAATACAGAGAGGCTTGCCAGAATTTACCTGCAGGAGATTGTGAAGCTGCACGGAGTCCCTACTAGTATTGTCAGTGATCGTGATCCCAAGTTTACATCTAAGTTCTGGGAATCTTTTCAAAGAGCATTAGGGACCCACTTGAGATTGAGTACTGCTTACCATCCGCAGACCGATGGACAGACAGAACGCACCATTCAAGCTTTAGAGGACATGTTGCGAGCATGCGTTTTGGAGTTAGGAGGCAGCTGGGATAATTATCTTTCTTTGATTGAATTTGCTTACAATAACAGTTACCACTCCAGTATTCAGATGGCACCGTACGAAGCTCTGTATGGGAGAAAATGCAGATCCCCTTTATGTTGGACTGAAGTAGGTGAGCGAAGTATGTTAGGACCTGATCTAATTCAAGAAACATTCGAACAAGTAAAGAAGATTCGAGAAAATATGCAGCGGGCTCAGGCCAGACAGAAGAGTTATTACGACAAGCGTCATAAGCCTCTATCCTTCGAAGTCGGAGACCATGTATTCTTGAGAATCACACCTACATCGGGACTCGGAAGGAGAATGGGAGTAAAGAAGTTAAGTCCCCGGTACATAGGACCATATCTGATTATGGACCGGATTGGAGAGTCTGCATAGCGGTTGGCTTTACCACCCAATCTGTCAGGAATTCACAATGTATTTCATGTGTCGCAGCTACGGAGATATCTCTCTGATCCATCCCACGTGTTACAGCCAGAAGAAGTGGAACTAAAGGAAAATCTGACGTATCAAGTGCAACCGTTCCAAATTCTTGAAAGATCCGTCAAGCGACTCCGTTCTAAAGAAATCCCTTTGGTGAAAGTATTATGGAACCACAGATCGGCAGCCGAAGCCACTTGGGAGCGCGAGGACGACATTCAGAAACGCTATCCAGAACTGTTTAACTCTTAAGTAAGTTTATTTTGCGGACAAAATTCCTATTTGGTGGGGAGAGTGTAACATCCCACATAATTAGTAAAATACATAAGTGTTATATTATACAGATGCATGTGTATGTTTGTTGGTTTGCGAAATTACATGGCCTTATCCTTGGATGAGAATAAGGTAAGTTAGTGAAGTATTTAAATCAAATCATAGGAGGGTACATATGTAGACATGTGAAACTTTTATTAAAATCATATGAGTAATTTGATTGTGTGTATAAGGCTTTGGTGTTTATTGGACTCGGGAAGTGGGCCAGTGTGTGGACTTGCCACCTTTAGACTTGTCTTATTGGATCCATTGTATGTGTAGGCCGATGGCCCAAGGAGGTTTTTGGATCAATCATGTTCAGCCCAAGTTGTACCCATTCTTATCTTCCCTAAGCCTTGTCCAACTAGGTTGTCTTGTGTATCAAGGAATTTCCACATGGCATGATGTATTCTTTCCCACTCATTTCATGCGCAAAAGAGAGTAGATGAGACTTAGAAAATCTTCCAACTTTCCTCATGCATGACCGCCACCTCACACCTTGCATGTGCACCATTTGACTTCAACTTCATTGCATGGAAGACACGTGTACTCCTTAGCATTATTTTGGGCTGCATCCTTCCTCATTTAGGCGCACATGGAGAGGTCATAGATCAAATTTTTATGACACAAAATCTGCATTGAGTGTTGACCAAGAGAACCACCTTACACCTTCCATCATGAGCCTGAAATGTGCAGATTTCTGCATGCTTTTGCAGTCCATCATGAACCAAATCTGTCCCTTGCCTCCACATGCAACAAAAGAAGGATTTTTGGGCAGATTGCATGTGCTTTGAGTGGAGGAGAAATCTGCCAACTCCTTCCACTCCACCTTGTGCGCATGGTTTAGTTGTTTATGTTAAAAATTCTGACTTAGGTAGGACAACATTCAGATCTGAACCTCCCCCTTTCACTTCCTTGCATGTGCCTAGAGTGTGCAAGAAGCAAGCTCCTTGCTTGTTCAAACCAAGTTTGCAGCCCCACTTTCACAAGAAACCAGATTTGCCATGATGCCTCATCATTTCAACCTCTCCTCACTTTCTCTTTAAGTTATGCGCACAAGAGGAGCTCTCCCTCACTTTGCACATTCAGCCAATTTCTCCTCCTTCTCCTCACTCTCTAGCCGTGACTACAAGCACTTTAGAAGAAAGAAAGACTAAGCCAACTCTCTTCTTCCCTCACCTCTCAACCGTGACCTATACACCAAGCAAGTGAAGTGTGAGTTTTCTTCTTTTCCCCTCACTGTCCAACCTTGCTACTCACCTTTGGAAGCTGTCCAAGTTGTTCCTCCTCACCATTTGAGCGCACAAGTCATCTCCTAGGAAGGGTGATCGTGTTGTTGGTAGATCTAGAAGGGTGTGGTGTGTGATCCTTGACCAAGAAGTGTGTGCTACAAGAGGTAAGCCTAAACTTAGACCTATTTATTGTGTGTAACCATGTGTGTGCATGAGATGTCTCCTTGAGTATGTTTTGTTTTGGATTCAAGAATGAGCATGATGAAAGTATAATGGTGGAGCTATTGGATGATGATTTGTATGCTTAAGTTATGGAATGAAAGTCTCATGGTTATGCTTAAGTCAATGCCACTGTTTCGGTATGAATATGCCACTGTTTTGAGGGTAAATATGTCACTGTTTCGGTTTGACAAGAGCACCATTTTGATGCCACTGTTTTGTATAAAAGTGCCACTGTTTTGAGGAATAACATGCCACTGTTTCTGCATAAAATACTCACTGTTTTAGTGCCTCACATGCCACTGTTTCTGCATAAAATACTCACTGTTTTAGTGCCTCACATGCCACTGTTTCTGCATAAAATGCTCACTGTTTTAGTACATAATGTGCCACTATTTCTGCACAAAAATGCTCACTGTTTTAGTACTTAATGTGCCACTGTTTCTGCATAAAATGATCACCATCTTAATGTCCAAAAATCATTATTGATGCCACTGTTTTAGTGTCCAAAAATCACCATTTATGCCACTGTTTTAATGTTCAAAATCACCATTTATGCCACTGTTTTGGATGTTCGAAAATCACCAATCATGCCACTGTTTTAATGTTCTAAAATCATTACTTGTGCCACTGTTTTGATAATCAAATGCTACCATTCATGCCACTGTTTTGATGTGCAAATACCACCACTAATGCCACTGTTTTAACGTTCAAATGCCACTGTTTCTGCCACTGTTTGATGCCACTGTTCTGCCACTGTTTTGATGTCCAAAATGCCACTGTTTCTGTTTGAAAATGGTCACTGTTTCTGCTGTAAGGTGCTACTGTTTTCCTGCTGTAAAACGTCACTGTTTCTGCCCACTGTTTTTAAGGAAAACGTCATTGTTTTCTGCTCACTGTTTTAAAGAACAACTCACTGTTTTCTGCTCACCGTTTTAAAGAACCAACGTCACTATTTTTCTGCTGTAAAATGCTGTTGTATGCTCACTGTTTTCTAATGTAAAACGCTGCTGTATGCTCACTGTTTCTGCTGTAAATCGCCGCTGTAAATGATTGGTTGTAATTGATTTAGGTGCGCTTAAGAAGTGAGATACTTCGCTGCTGTTTGGTATTGTTTAAGGCACACAAGGTAAGTGTCAGGCGATATTACCTAATGTGACTATTGACTACTGGTATAAAGTTGTGACATGATGCTCCATATTCTGTACAAGTATTATGTTCCTTATGATGAAAGAAAACTGCCAAAAATGTGCCGTGATGGCTATGGAAATGTGCCGTGATGGCCATATGATTATGAGGTAAAGTGGTTATGTGGCAGCATAACATATATGACAAGTATATATGCCGTGATGGCTATATGAAAAGTATATAAGCATGCACCTTACATCATACCGCATTTTTGTACGTTTTGTGTGTGAAAGCATAGCATGGCATGCATGTACCAAGATCATATAGGCCTTGTTTTTTAGAATAGTTATGTACAGGACCATGTGTTTGAGCAAGCATCATATAGGCATCCCTAAGGTACCAGGGTATGGGACACTTGGCATCAGTCCGCATAGGCCCACAGTTGGAATCCACAGAGAGCTCAGGTGCCAGGAGTATTTGATTCCACTGTGAAGTGCGCGCACGACGGTGCTAAAAGCGCAAAGGAAAGGCGTTATATACGCAATATATATGAATATGATGAAAAGGAAAGGCGTTATATACGCAACATATATGAATATGATGAAAAGGAAAAAGGAAAAGGAACAAGGATATGTTGAAGTGACTGTTTATGATTTTGTGCCTAGTTAATACTGTTATATTATTGGTTTTGTTGCCACACTACTGGGATTATTCTCACCCCTTCGGGGCTGCTATTTTCCTAAATGGCAGGAGGACGTAAAAGCATTTGAAGGCGTGATGTTTGCTGTTGCTTGCTGATGAATGGATTAGTACTGTTGCTGATTGATTGATTGGATGACTGTAATGTTTAATATTTTGGTACTCTTGGATGACTGTAGACTTTATCATCCTTACTTTACCTTGAACTTTTATGAACAGCGGCTATTTTGGAAAACGTTTGTGAAAGGAACTTTTGAAAGACTTAAGTGCTGAAATTTTTACAGTGCACCTTACGGGTGATGTTTTTATGAGCAAACGAACTCCGATTTACTATAATTCTATATGCACGCGAAGCCCCCGACATGCTCTTTCTAAATCACTTGAAATATTTTTTATTGTCCAAACAGAAGTGATAAGAATTTTGAAACGCTTTTCGGACTTTGAAGATAGACTAAGAATTCTATAGTAGCTTATGTGACGTTAAAGACTCTAATTCCGCTTAGCAAACGACTCTCTTGGATGCATACAAGGGAGGGCGTTACAAGTGTGATATCCGGATATGGCATATCCGGATATGTCCCTTGTGATATCCGGATATTCTGGGATTTCGCAGAACAGTAGCTGTGCTGTGTGAACAGTAAGCTATTGGGGGTTTGTGGACCCTAGATTAAGGAATTTGAACTTCTGTAATTAATAAACTAAGTCAAAATCATATGATTAAGGGCTTATGGCTTTGTGGGAAGCCTTAAGACGTAAAACGTAAAGGAAAGGCGTAGTCTTTAAGTTGTATGCTTGTGATGCATAAATATTGATGTATTATTGGTCCATATCAGATTGTGATACTGCTGTGTTTGGACGTAAGAGTGGTTGGACTCTTGGCTTGGATAGCTAGCTTGCAAGGTAAGCTTTCGTGTCCTCGGTTTAGCCATTTTGTGGTTCCACCATGTCCCATGTGGATGTGGTTTATGCATGCTGTGTTACATGCTTTGATGTTTTGGAAATCCTGTTGAGCTGTTATATGCAATGTGCTTTTATGATATGCATGTGGTGTCCACCTATACGGTAAGCCTGAGTATGTGGTACATACAAGATGGTGAGGCTGTGGGTGAGGTGCAAGCGGTGTTCCTTGTACTCATGTGGGTTTAGACGTATTCCTGCATTTCTCTGGCCAGTAGATTTGATAAACACACATGGCATGATTATCTGCTGCATCGCATAGTTTTGGAACTTATATTGTAAATACTATTTTTGAACTTATATTACACATGTAAGTGAGCTTGGGGTGGAAGATCCTTGAGGACCCCTTGTCTTACTGAGATTTCTTGTTTAGAGATCTCACCCCACGTTTGGGGACGCTTATTTCAGGATCAGGTAATGTTGAGGGCTCAGGTGGCAGGAGGCCAGAGCTGAGTTGATGTTATTATGACATGCTGACATGCTGGATATTGACTGTTGTTTATGTTTTCCCGCTTTGATTATGATATTATGCTGAGACTGTTGTTGGGCATTGTGCCTTATTCGGTGAGCATGGGGTTTGTCCATGCCACATGGTTTTGTTATTGTCTTTTAATTGAAGTTGTAATTAAAGTATCAGGATTTTGACCCAGGCTATGTGTTGTAGTCCTGTGGCTTTAGATACTCACATTATATTTATATATGAGGTATTTCAGTTAGTTGTCTTGCAATTTACATACAGGCAGTATTTTATGAAATTGATTAAGTAATCAAGTTGGCTAAGGTTAATGACGTCATAATTGAATTAAAGAAAAAGTTATTCCGCATTTTAATTAAGCATGGCTTAATATGATAGTATGTTAACAATCCGGGTTAACACGGGCAGTTACATTTTATGGTATCAGAGCACTTTCTAGGGAAAAGCCTATATGTATTGCCATAACTTAGGGTGTTTCGTTGCGTGTCTACTTTGCGTTCTCTCTGATTAGTGTGTATTATGATAATGCATATGTGAACACATGGCGTGGGCCTGATCAACTCATTCTTTGTGTAACTTATGCAGAGTCATGGTGCCACCAAGGAGGAACCCTAGTATGAGCGAGGATCAATCGGATCCTATCCTGGCTGCATTAGCTGAGATGCAGGCGGCTCGACTAGCCGACCAGGAGGCCACGAGGTTGGCAAACCAGGCGATGCTGGACGCCATCAGAGAGGCGAACCGGCGAGCCACTGCTGAGGTTCTGGAGGAGAACCGGATGGCCAACATGACTATGATGAGGGTCATGTTGGAGGAGTTGAGGGCTGGTCCTGCTGCTGGCCAGTGTCCTCCACCACCTCCACCGCCGCCACCGCCTCCACCTCCGCCTAGTCAGCAGGAGGACACCCAGAGTCAGATGGGTGAGGGCAGTCATTTGACGGGGGCTTTGCAGACCATCCCCGTATTTGCTGAGGATCGTGACGAGATCGACCGCCGGCTGAATGCTTTCCGCAAGCATAAGCCACCTTCTTTCGACGAATGTTATGATCCCATTGCTGTTGCCAGATGGTTACAGGCGTTGGACAAGATCTTCCGGATCATGCAGTGTACCGATCCACAGAAGATGATGTTTGCCACTTATATGCTGGAGGGCGAGGCCCATGAGTGGTGGACCAACATTTCTCACGTCTATGAGATGCAGGGCCGTGTGATGCCGTGGCCGTTCTTCGAGGAATGTTTTCTGGGTCAGTATTTCCCGTATGATGCACAGGAGAGGAAGCAAGGGGAGTTTGACCGTTTGGTTCAGGGCTCATTGTCAGTTGACGAGTACCTGGCCAAGTTTAATGAGCTGGTGAAGTTTTCACACTTCAGGATGGCGAGGCCTACTCCTACATTCTTGGCTGCTAAGTTCCGCAGGGGACTTAGTGAGGATATTGCTGGTTACTTAGCTGGGTCTGCTTCCAGAGATTTTGGGACACTGGTCCAGCAGTGTCGTGATATTGAGGACTTCTACAACACGAGTAAAGCCAAGAAGGCCAAGATTGAGGTGCCACAGGGTACTGGTGGTTCCGCTCCCTGGAGGAACATAAAGTTTGCAAACAAGGGCAAGGGCAAACAGTTGGCGGCTAAGCAAGCGCCAACCAGTTTAAAAAGACTTCTACTCAGTGGAACGCAACTAGACCTCCTGCTCCCAGATGCTCGGGATGCGGGAAGTCACATTTTGGGCCGTGTTCTACCGGACAGTTGATATGCTTCCAGTGTGGCAAGGAGGGCCACTACTCCAGAGATTGCCCGACAGTGAGAGTTGCTGCAGTGCAGGCTGGGCCATTGCAGATGGTTCCTACTGGGGCACCAGCCGTGCCACCTACTACGGGGCGTGTGTATACTTTGGATCGTCAGCAGTCGGACAGAGCTCCGAACCTGGTCAGAGGTACTGTTACCATTGGGGGTTCAGCTGTTGATGTATTGTTTGATTCCGGGGCAACGCATTCTTTTGTTGCTACCCCTATTGCTGTGGGGCTTGAGTTGCCCAGTGATGTGCTTTCTCCACCGATGCGGGTGACCACCGCCACCGGAGAAAAATGTTTGACCTCCACTGTTCATCGTGATGTAGCGTTTCAGTGGGATGGCCGTGACTTCTCGGTAGATCTGATAGGATTGCCGATGGCCAACCTGGAGATTATTCTGGGCATGGATTGGTTGTCCAGAAACTGTGCATTGATTGATTGTTGTGCCAAGAGAGTGGTGATGTCTCCGGGTGGGTCCACAGCCAGTTCCTCACCGTTCATTTCAGTCCTGCAGGCGAGGAGGGCCTTGAGAGCAGGGGCATTTGGCTATGTCATGTTGGGAGGTTTGGTGAGTGGGACACAGGAGGATCTCACTGGCATTCCTGTGGTGAGGGAATTCCTCGAGGTGTTTCCCGAGGAGATTCCTGAGTTTCCACCGCAGAGGGAGATAGAGTTCTCCATAGACTTATTGCCTGGTGTGGGGCCTATATCGTTGGCTCCATACCGGATGTCGCCACCAGAGTTGGCGGAGCTGAAGAAGCATATTGAGGAGCTTTCAGCAAAAGATTTCATTCGGCCGAGTGTGTCTCCCTGGGGAGCACCGGTCATTTTTGTAAAAAAAAAAAAAGATGGGACCATGCGGTTGTGCACCGACTACAGACAGTTGAACAAGGTGACAATCAAGAACAAGTATCCTCTTCCACGCATTGATGATTTGCTGGATCAGCTCAGGGGTGCTTGCGTATATTCCAAGATCAATCTCCGGTCCGGTTACCATTAGATACGGGTAAAGCCGGAGGATGTCCCAAAGACAGCGTTTCGCTCAAGGTACGGGCATTATGAGTACTTGGTGATTCCGTTTGGACTCACAAATGCACCCGCAGTGTTCATGGACTACATGAACAGGATCTTCCAGCCGTACCTGGATCAGTTTGTGATCGTCTTCATTGACGACATCTTAATTTACTCCAAGACGGAGGAGGAACATGCTGAGCACTTGAAGATTGTTTTGCAAGTGTTGAAAGAGAAAAAGCTTTATGCTAAGCCGTTAAAATGTGAGTTTTGGCTCAAGGCGGTGAAATTTCTGGGTCATTTGATTTCCGCTGATGGAGTTGCAGTTGATCCTAACAAGATTGAGGCCGTGATGGACTGGGAGAGGCCCAAGACGGTTACAGAAGTGAGAAGCTTCTTGGGTTTGGTAGGGTACTATAGGAGGTTCATATAGGGATTCTCCAAGATGGTGCTACCGATGACTCACCTTACCCGAAAGGAGACTCCATTCGTGTGGACACATGAGTGTGAGGAGTGCTTCCAGGAGTTGAAGGAGAGACTGACTACTGCTCCTGTGTTAGTCCTTCCTGATCCTGCGGAACAGTTTGAGTTATACTGCGATGCCTCTTGTAAAGGACTAGGCTGTGTGTTGATGCAGAAAGGGAAAGTTGTTGCCTATGCTTCAAGACAGTTGAAACCTCATGAGGAGAACTACCCGACTCACGACTTGGAGTTGGCAGCCATTGTTTTTGCTTTCAAGATTTGGAGGCATTACCTGTTTGGCATGAAGTTTGCTGTATTCAGTGATCACAAGAGCCTGAAGTATCTGTTTGACCAGAAGGAGTTGAACATGAGACAGCGAAGATGGATGGAGTTCTTGAAGGACTACGACTTTGAGTTGAGGTACCATCCTGGCAAGGCCAATGTGGTAGCCGATGCTTTGAGTCGGAAATCCGTGAGCTTATCCAGCTTGATGATGAGCGACTACAAGGTGATCGAAAAGTTCAGAGACTTGAGAGTGAACTCCTTGTTTGGGGGCGCACTGCTCCAAATGGAAACAGCAGAAGTGATTAATGACCTGATGGAAAAGATTAAAGAGGCGCAAGTGCAAAGAGAGTGCCTTGATTATGTGAAGAACCAAGACGGTGTGTCTTGGAACGAGGATGGATTGCTGCTGTTCCAGAAGAGGATTGTTATTCCTCGAGGGCCATTGACCGAAGAGGTTATGGCAGAGGCTCATAAGGGCCGGTTTACTATCCACCCTGGTGCTACAAAAATGTACCAGGAGTTAAAGAGAAATTTTTGGTGGCCGGGCATGAAGAAGGACATAGCGGTCTACGTGTCCAAATGCCTTATATGTCAAAAAGTAAAGATTGAGCACCAGAAACCGTCTGGTAAACTTCAACCTCTTGAAATTCCACAGTGGAAGTGGGAGAGTATTTCCATGGACTTCGTGGTGGGATTGCCTAAAACTCAGGCTGGTTGTGACTCTATTTGGGTCATAGTGGACAGATTGACCAAGTCTGCCCATTTTCTTCCAGTGAAGGTGAGCTTCACTACAGAGCAGTTGGCCAAGCTTTATGTCCGCGAGATTGTGAGGCTTCACGGGGTGCCCGAGAGTATCATCAGTGATAGGGACCCGAAGTTCACATCTCGGTTCTGGGAGGCGCTGCAGGAGGCTTTTGGTACGCAGTTGAGATTGAGTACCGCCTATCACCCTCAGACTGACGGACAGACTGAGCGGACCGTCCAGACATTGGAGGACATGCTGAGAGCTTGCACGTTGGAGCAGGGTTCTGCATGGGATAGGTACCTTCCGTTGGTAGAATTCTCGTACAACAACAGTTTTCATGCTAGTCTGGGCATGGCACCCTACGAGGCGCTGTATGGTAGGAGGTGTCGGACTCCTACTTGCTGGTCTGAGGTTGGAGATAAAGAGCTTTTTGGCTTGGACTTTGTCCAAGATACTACCCAGCAGATCCAGATGATCAGGGAAAAGTTGAAGCAGGCACAGAATCGCCAGAAAAGCTACTATGATGTCAAGCATCGACCACTGGAGTTCAGTGAGGGTGAGCACGTGTTTGTGAAACTTTCACCTGTCACCGGTGTTGGACGGGCACTCGGAGTGAGGAAGTTGAGCCCTCGGTTCATTGGACCCTACCAGATCCTTGGTAGAGTAGGACCTGTTGCCTATCGACTCGCCTTGCCTCCGAACCTAGCCAACATCCACGACGTGTTTCACGTGTCTCAGCTTCGGAGGTACATAGCAGATCCTTCGCACGTGGTGCAGCCGGATGATGTGGAGGTTCGGGAGAACCTAAAGACTCCCGTCGGACCACTCAAGATTCTTGATCGAGGCGAGAAGCAGCTTAGAAGCAAGACTATACCGATGGTCAAGGTGCAGTGGACTGGGCGTAGTCCCGAGGAGTGCACGTGGGAGCGAGAGGATGAGCTTCTCCGTCAGTATCCCGACTTTCGAGACAGGTATGTTTCTGATTTTGAGGACAAAATCCTTAAAAAGGTGGGGTGAATGTAAGAACTCGTACCGCTAATTAAGGTAATTAGTGAATTAATTATGATAATTAGGAAATAATTCCATAATTGACCTTAATAATTATTATTGGGCTTTAATAATTATAATGAATAAATAAAAATGCTGAAAGTCACTTTTCGGAAGAAAAGCGCAGATACCGGTTCTGCTACCCGGTATAAATGCGTACCGGAAAAGTATCCCGGAAAATTATAACGAATGCATGATAATTACTAGAATATTATGTAGGACTTGTAAAACGAGTTTCAGGTCAAAATAATGTGATCTGATGCCAGAACTGATACTGGATATGGAAAAGCGCGTACCGGAAAGGTGCTCTGAAAAATGAAATAAAAATATGACAAATCTTAGAAAATTGTGTAGGTCTAGATTCTAAAGTTTGGGATCAAGATCCTTTGCGTTGCTATTAAGGCTAATACTGCGCGTTATGGCTTAAATGCCTATAAATACTACCATTAAGAGGGCACACAACCCTAGGCAGCCACTATTCATACGTGGAGGAGGCTGTTTTTGCTGCACAACACTGTTCCATTGCATGCTCTTCTTTCCTTGAGACCAAAACACCATTTTACCTTGTCTTTCCTCCTCTTTGACCTTGCAAATAACTAGGAGAGTGCACTGTGAGGTTAGATTTCAGCTCTTGCTGAGTGAGGGGTGTTTCTTGATTTAGTTTTGTTGCTGAGTTTGGGTTGTGTGGTGAAGGAGCTTTGTGTGTGGGTGGAGAAGTCTCCAAGTAGCTTCCTTGGTGAGGAAAAAACTCACCTTGTTGCTCCATTTTCGTCCTCCCTAAAGTCAGTACCTTGGAGCTGACTTGTGAGCTCCAAGAGCACCATTGTTGGCTGCTTAAAGCTTGGGGTAAGTTCCCTCATCTTTGATCTTAGTTTTGTGGCTTAAAGTTGATGTCTTTGCCATGTTTAATGAGTAAACAAGAAGGTATAATGAGTATGAACCTAAAACAGATTAAAGATGCATGCTTTAACGTAATTAAGTGTTAAAAGTTGGATCTTTGGACTGGATATTCACGAAATGCAGAAACTGCATTCTGTCGTGAGATATCCGGATATTTGTCGAACAGATATCCGGATATCAGTATCCGGATATGGTATCCGGATATGCATATCCGGATATGGTATCCGGATATTCATATTCGGACGTGGGATCTGGGTATCCGGATATGGTATATCCGGATATGGCCAGTGTGATATCCGGATATGGCATATCCGGATATGTCCCTTGTGATATCCGGATATTCTGGGATTTCGCAGAACAGTAGCTGTGCTGTGTGAACAGTAAGCTATTGGGGGGTTTGTGGACCCTAGATTAAGGAAGTTGAACTTCTGTAATTAATAAACTAAGTCAGAATCATATGATTAAGGGCTTATGGCTTTGTGGGAAGCCTTAAGACGTAAAACGTAAAAGAAAGGCGTAGTCTTTAAGTTGTATGCTTGTGATGCATAAATATTGATGTATTATTGGTCCATATCAGATTGTGATACTGCTGTGTTTGGACGTAAGAGTGGTTGGACTCTTGGCTTGGATAGCTAGCTTGCAAGGTAAGCTTTCGTGTCCTCGGTTTAGCCATTTTGTGGTTCCACCATGTCCCATGGGGATGTGGTTTATGCATGCTGTGTTACATGCTTTGATGTTTTGGAAATGCTAGCTGTTATATGCAATGTGCTTTTATGATATGCATGTGGTGTCCACCTATACGGTAAGCCTGAGTATGTGGTACATACAAGATGGTGAGGCTGTGGGTGAGGTGCAAGCGGTGTTCCTTGTACTCATGTGGGTTTAGACGTATTCCTGCATTTCTCTGGCCAGTAGATTTGATAAACACACATGGCATGATTATCTGCTGCATCGCATAGTTTTGGAACTTATATTGTAAATACTATTTTTGAACTTATATTACACATGTAAGTGAGCTTGGGGTGGAAGATCCTTGAGGACCCCTTGTCTTACTGAGATTTCTTGTTTAGAGATCTCACCCCACGTTTGGGGACGCTTATTTCAGGATCAGGTAATGTTGAGGGCTCAGGTGGCAGGAGGCCAGAGCTGAGTTGATGTTATTATGACATGCTGACATGCTGGATATTGACTGATGTTTATGTTTTCCCGCTTTGATTATGATATTATGCTGAGACTGTTGATGGGCATTGTGCCTTATTTGGTGAGCATGGGGTTTGTCCATGCCATATGGTTTTGTTATTGTCTTTTAATTGAAGTTGTAATTAAAGTATCAGGATTTTGACCCAGGCTATGTGTTGTAGTCCTGTGGCTTTAGATACTCATATTATATTTATATATGAGGTATTTCAGTTAGTTGTCTTGCAATTTACATACAGGCAGTATTTTATGAAATTGATTAAGTAATCAAGTTGGCTAAGGTTAATGACGTCATAATTGAATTAAAGAAAAAGTTATTCCGCATTTTAATTAAGCATGGCTTAATACGATAGTATGTTAACAATCCGGGTTAACACGGGCTGTTACAGCCTCCGTATTTTCCCACCTTCGATTTACCTACAAACAGAAGTTCAAACTACTATATTACACTTAAATTAACAACCTTTTACTTGATTCATCAAAGTTTTCCTTTTTAAAAGACTCAGATATAGCTAAATTCATGAAATTTAAAAAGAAATGATCATGATATACCTATGGGCTCAAAAACTCAGAAAATGGCAGTGATTTAGTGGCTTATATACCACCCAAATATGCTACACAAGTGAGGCTATAATACCCCTAACTTAAATAATTTAATTAATTACTTTTAATTAAGTAATTAAGCATGTATTAGTGAGTAAAATTAAGAAGAAGGCTTAACTAAGTGAATTATGGTAACTTTTGAGGTAAAAAGTGTACTCAGTAAAAATTAAGGGGTATAAAGGGGTGTAGACAAAAGTACCCAAAATATAAAAATGGAAGTAAAAATATTCCTAGAAAAATATTCCAGACTGTTGGATAAAGTTTGGTAATTAATGGAGTTGAATAGATAGATGAACCAATACCCACTTAACCTGTGTTAAGTGGCAAGCCACTTAAGCAACCAAAGAAAACCCTCCCCATTCCCGTAAGTGCAGCAAAGAGAGAAGAAGAAAAGAGAAGAAGGAAGAAAGGGAGAGGGAGAAGAGAAAAGAAAGGGGGAAAACCCTAGGTGAGGCAATCTTTGATGGTTTTGAGTGATTCAAAAGCCTAATCCACTCCAAATCTTCTCATCTTTCATAATCCAAGCTTAGTTTTGAGTGGGAAGCATTGTGGAGTGAGATCTCTCCTTCCTAAAATTCGCCCCATTTGAGAAGTTGAGGAGTTTAATGGCATTTTCTACCATGGGAGCTTAGGGTAACACCATCCCTTGGTTGTACACCCAATTTTGGTAAGATTCTTCTCCTTGAACTCTATTTTCATGGAGATTGCATGTTGAGGAAGATGATGAATAGTGTTTTTTGGGGTTTTATGAGTTTGAGTTTTATTTAAACTTAATCCCTTTGTAAAAGTTGTTGTGGATGATAAATGAACGGTAGAAATGAGTTTAGATAGTCATTTAGTTATTGTTCAATATGTGGGGGAAATTCATGCTTGGGTTTATGAATGTCCTAGCATTTTGGGCAATTGATGAGTTGGATGATTGATTGTATCCCTTGTATTGATAGGGTTGTGGCAAGAGAACCAAGAGGAGTGACCAACCCTTGTGGTTGTGCTCAATTGAGGAAAGGAAAGCTTTGAGGAAAGTTGAAGAGCAAGGTAAACCTTTGGACCTTGGGATTGATCCCATTGAGTGTTCCACCATACTCCGTTGAGGAGAGATGGTTTATGAGATGTGATATGTAATTATGATAGTAATTGTATGCTCATGCATTGATTCATGTATTGATACATGTTATGATTGATGAATGATTACTAGTTGATGTTGATTGTTGAAGAGTCATTGAGGAATGGTTATAGAGGTAGAAAAGAATGAATGAGGTAATGGTTGAGGATTGTGATTGAGGTTATGATTGATAGTATTATGATGAGGATGATTGGTAGGGACTTCCCTTGGAAACAGCCCTATGTGGATCTCCATGTGGTAAGAGCCTAAGAGAAACAGCCCTATGTGGATATCTCTTGGAGGTTCCTATGTTGAGGTTAAGGACTTCCCTTGGAAACAGCCCTATGTGGATCTCCATGTGGTAAGAATCTAAGAGAAATAGCCCTATGTGGATCTCTCTTGGAGGTTCCTAGATTGAGGTAAGGACTTCCCTTGGAAACAGTCCTATGTGGATCTCCTTGTGGTAAGAGCTTAAGAGAAACAACCCTTCGTGGATCTCTCTTGGAAGTCCAAGTAATGTTTATGGATAAAAATGTGTTAAGCTGTTATGATTATATGTATATCGAAAGTGAACCTTAGGGTGGAGTGATCTCCAAGGACCCTAGGTTTACTGTGATATATTCGTATATCTCACCCCGTGTTGTGGGGCATCATTTCAGGTACTGATAGAGGTAAAGTTGACCGAGGCAAGAAGCATGAGTAGCTTGTACCTGATAGCTTGACATTTTGAGTTGCATGCCATTTAGAATTGCTATATGTATATTTTGATGTCACATGATGTAATTGAGACCTGATGATGTGGTAATGTTGTAACTAATGAAGATATATGTAAGATGAGACGGTATGCTTGTTTCTCTTAGTGTATGAGTATCTAGAGAGACTAGAATTCATGTATTGAAAGGATTATATGATGTAAACTAGGTGAAAGAAAACCTTTGATTAAGAATTCAAGTAAGAGCCAAGATATCCTGTCTTGTTGTCCAATTTTCGTATCCTATACGATAGATTTGGATCCTTGTATCTTGATGGAAGTTGTAGATATGTTTCTTAGCTTTCCATAGAGACCAAGATTGTGTAATTTGGATAAGTATAACTCAAGTTATGGTTAAAACACCACAGGTAGGTCAAACTGCCCTGTTTTGGGTGCTTGCTCCAGACTGTCCATGCTCGGAGTGTAGGATCCACGCTTGAAGCGTAGACCCACTGTCTCATTAATCTCCTCTACGCTTGAAGCGTAGAGTTCTACGCTTGAAGCGTAGAGAATCTGACGATTCAGCACCTGTCGCTTAGAAACCTCATAACTTGGGCTACGGTGCTCCGATTTGAGCGCGGTTTGAACCCATGCGTAACTAATGAAAAATCCTATAATATTATGGGTAAATGGAGACCATAATAAATGAGATGAAAATATGGTATTAAGCTTTAAGTATTTTATTCCGCAATGTATTATGGTTATGGTCACGCAATTGGGTAATTTTAATTCGTCTTGTTTTAAAAGAAAATTTTAACCGGACTTAATTGAACCAATGTGATTGTAACTGCGCTTAATATCATAAGTCAATGTTAAAAAACCGGTTCTAGAACGGGGTGTTACATTTTATGGTATCAGAACAGTTTCTCAGGGAAACTTGTAGATTGATGTTATGTTTGCTTGGTGTTTAATGCTTTGTAGTTGTTTTGGTACTCTTGATGATTATTGCATTTGTGATCACTTAGTGTGAGCCTGATCAACTCATTCCTTTATGTAACATGTGTAGTGTCATGACGAGGAACCGAAATAACGCTGAAGCATCGAATGCAAATGCTCAGCCAGATCCTGTTTTGGCTGCTTTGGTTAGGCCCCGAGGTGGTCGTGGGGCAATAGGTGGGCAGCCGGATCCTATGGCTGAAACCCTGGCAGCTGTACAAAGGTAGTTGGAGGTTAGTCGTCGAGCTAACGAAAACTTACTTAAGACAAATGAAGACACGCGGAATGCTATGACCGCAATGATGAATGAATTGAGGACATTGAGGGGTGCTAGACCCGAGAACCGACAACCCTCTCCTCCTCCTCACATTGCCACGCCTACTCCACCTGCTCACACTGAAGAAGACGGAGCGGGTAATAATGAGGGTGAAGCGAGTCATCACTCAGGTAGTCATAGCCATCATACTGAGGTGCGTCAACCCCTTGCAGAACAGGTTGATGAGCAAGAAGTTGAGGAAATAAGATTAATGGCTTTTAGGAAACACAAACCTCCTTCTTTTAAAGGAGAATATGACCCTATGGTGGCAGCAAAATGGCTCCAAGCTATGGAGAAGATTTTTAGGGTTATGAGGTGCCCTGATGCATTGAAATTGGTCTACTCCGTGTATATGCTGGAAGAGGAAGCTGAAGATTGGTGGACTAATACAGTGCAACCTTTAGAAGCTGAAGGCCGGGAAATCACCTGGCGGTTGTTCGAGACGTTGTTCTTGGACAACTACTTCCCTAGGGAGGCTAGGGAAAAGAAGCAGAATGAATACAATGATCTGAAACAAGGGTCGATGTCCATTGACCAATATTTTGCTAAATTCAATGAATTAGTGAAATACGCCAACTATGGGAGAGCCCTACCCACTCCAGCTGAGATGACCTCTAAGTTTCAATGGGGTCTGAACGAGAAAATGTCTCGGAAGATGTCTAATTGTGATATCCGAGAGTTTAGCAAGTTTGTGAACCAATGCCGAAAGGTGGAAGAAGTTTATAGTGTGTCAAAAAGTAAGAAGTCTTCCGAGGCAAAAGCATCTGGCGCTAGTGGAGCAACTGGCTCTACTTCAGAAAAGAGTAAGAAGATGGATGACAAGAATAGAAAAGAAAAACTACAAGTTAGACAGTCGGAAGAAAAGTTTAAGAGAAGCGGGAACCAACAGAATCGGGACAATGAAAGGCCTCTTGTCCCCAAGTGTGACAAATGTGGGAGGCATCACAAGGGCGTTTGTTTGATGGGTCAAAACGTTTGTTTCAAGTGTGGTAGACCTGGTAACTATGCGAGGGATTGTTCCCAGATCGTGGGACGGATTGCTCAAGTGCAAGTGGTCTCTGATCCTTCAGCAGCGGCACATGTTAGCACTTCGACCCAACCCCAGCTAGAGAGGTTTCCACGCATGACGGAAGGTATGATGCATGTAGATTAGTATAACATGCATAGCTTATTGAGGTTGGAGTCACACATGCTTAGACTGTGGACTCAGTTGTGATTATGTGATTAGTTATGTATAGTAATTAAAGACTAGACTATGCATAGATTGCTAAAAGATGATAAGTTGTATGCGTTGACCTTTCCATGGAAGTGGTAGTATTACCTCTATGAGGATAGTATCCTATGAGATTGAGAATTCTCATTGAAGGTCTATATTGAGGGGAACTTCCCTTGGAGTTAGCCTTCGGGACCTCCTTGTGGTCAGATACCTAAGAGAAACAGCCCATAGTGGATCTCTCTTGGAAGTTCCATCAGATGAGATTTTGTATGAGGTTATTAGTTGGACCGCAGAAGGTCAGGGTTAAATATCAAGTGAATAGGTATGACCCTTGAGGAAGATGAAAGATAAAAGGTGCTTGAATATATTAGTATCACCTAATTATAAAACATAGAGTGAATCATGAATGAAAGATTCCATCTTATGATAAGATGATAAGGAAAAGAGGAAGTAATGAACAAGGTAACATCGGGAACACAAGAAGAGTTCTCCGATAAATCCCTAGTTGATTGGATGAGTAGTTTTGATGATTTTGAGGACAAAATCGCTAAAAAGGTGGGGTGAATATAATACCCCTAACTTAAATAATTTAATTAATTACTTTTAATTAAGTAATTAAGCATGTATTAGTGAGTAAAATTAAGAAGAAGGCTTAACTAAGTGAATTATGGTAACTTTTGAGGTAAAAAGTGTACTCAGTAAAAATTAAGGAGTATAAAGGGGTGTAGACAAAAGTACCCAAAATATAAAAATGGAAGTAGAAATATTCCTAGAAAAATATTCCAGACTGTTGGATAAAGTTTGGTAATTAATGGAGTTGAATAGATAGATGAACCAATACCCACTTAACCTGTGTTAAGTGGCAAGCCACTTAAGCAACCAAAGAAAACCCTCCCCATTCCCGTAAGTGCAGCAAAGAGAGAAGAAGAAAAGAGAAGAAGGAAGAATGGGAGAGGGAGAAGAGAAAAGAAAGGGGGAAAACCCTAGGTGAGGCAATCTTTGATGGTTTTGAGTGATTCAAAAGCCTAATCCACTCCAAATCTTCTCATCTTTCATAATCCAAGCTTAGTTTTGAGTGGGAAGCATTGTGGAGTGAGATCTCTCCTTCCTAAAATTCGCCCCATTTGAGAAGTTGAGGAGTTTAATGGCATTTTCTACCATGGGAGCTTAGGGTAACACTATCCCTTGGTTGTACACCCAATTTTGGTAAGATTCTTCTCCTTGAACTCTATTTTCATGGAGATTGCATGTTGAGGAAGATGATGAATAGTTTTTTTTGGGGTTTTATGAGTTTGAGTTTTATTTAAACTTAATCCCTTTGTAAAAGTTGTTGTGGATGATGAATGAACGGTAGAAATGAGTTTAGATAGTCATTTAGTTATTGTTCAATATGTGGGGGAAATTCATGCTTGGGCTTATGAATGTCCTAGCATTTTGGGCAATTGATGAGTTGGATGATTGATTGTATCCCTTGTATTGATAGGGTTGAGGCAAGAGAACCAAGAGGAGTGACCAACCCTTGTGGTTGTGCTCAATTGAGGAAAGGAAAGCTTTGAGGAAAGTTGATGAGCAAGGTAAACCTTTGGACCTTGGGATTGAACCCATTGAGTGTTCCACCATACTCCGTTGAGGAGAGATGGTTTATGAGATGTGATATGTAATTATGATAGTAATTGTATGCTCATGCATTGATTCATGCATTGATACATGTTATGATTGATGAATGATTACTAGTTGATGTTGATTGTTGAAGAGTCATTGAGGAATGGTTATAGAGGTAGAAAAGAATGAATGAGGTAATGGTTGAGGATTGTGATTGAGGTTATGATTGATAGTATTATGATGAGGATGATTGGTAGGGACTTCCTGATGTGCCTCTGGCAAGTGTGATTTTTCTGTGTTAAAATTGACAAGAATTGAGTCATAAGAGAGCAATTTAAATACATATTTGTTAATTATGTTGATTCTTTGTATGTCAATAATATGCACATTTTAGTTGTGTTTTTACAGGAAAAAGAAGTGAAATTTTGAATTCAAAATTTGAATTCAAAACTGGTTTTAATTAAATTCTTACGTTACGTAATAAGTTTTAATTAAATCTTCAGTTATACGTTTCACGACATTTTTGGGAAAGAATTATTGTGCTGTGCGAAGAAAAAAGAGTCTTGTAAATAGAACTCTTCACAAAACCCGAAGGTGGAACTCAGAAATTGGGAGGCAGATCTAGACACTTTGAGAGGAACATCACAAGGATCAGCATTTAAAGCTCATTACATCACATTTCAAACTATCCTCAATTAGCGCTGAAGCAATTAAGGAAAGAATCTGCAATCAAAGCGCTGAGTCAAAGCACAGCTGGCACTGCAGCAAATAAAGATAGGATGCATTGTCAGCATTACATCACGCTGAAGTGTCATCCTTATCTATACACGCAACATCACATGGACCAGGCCCAGAAACTCAAGCATAAAAAGGGTGGTCCTCCACCATTCCATTCATTCAGATCTGGATCGGGAGAAGAAAGAGGCAGCTGTGGAGTTCTTCGCGTTCTTCGTTCTTCATCTTCATCTTCTTTTTCTTTCTCTTTTATTTTTAGTTTATGTTGAATTTTAGATCAGCGATCATGATGTTGATCGACTAGATCATTTTTATTGTAGTCAGGGTCACGATCCATATGTGAACCTTTGATATGAAGGATTGGTTTATGGTTTTTGATTTATATAATTATCTTTATCGTTACTCTGTGCGAATTTGATATTTCCTTTGTTAGAATTGATCGATCTAATAGTTGGGGATATTCAGAGGATCAAAACCCTAGATAGGAATATTGGGGTTTTGATCTCGAAAGGGGGTAAGATAACGATCTGTATGCGTGCTAGGAATAGACGTGTATATGATTGCAGATGCTTAAATTATCGCGCCCATTGCTTGATCCCATGAGAAACATTGCAAGGAATTGGGGTTTCTCATGGGATTAAAGGGTTAACCTTGCAAGGAATTGAGGGTTAACTATTGAATCTTTTAGATGATAATTTATCTGAGTAATTATATAAATAATTATTGTAAACCAATCCGGAGTAAAAAGCGGGGATCATTTGGTGAATGAACCCTGGCTGCAATGTTTTTTAATATTTACAAAAATTAATCTTTGTTCTTTGTTTTATTTCTCAAAATAAAAATACAAAAATAAGTCTTTTATTTTCAAAATTCAATTTCCATCAAATTGACAATATTTGTCAAAAACCCTATTTGAAATCTTCCATTCCTTAAGAGAAAATTTATTTGATATTCGATCCCAATCCCTGTGGAGACGAACTTTACTTATCATTTTATTACTTGTGTGATCGGTATACTTGCCGGAGAGCATCACTTCCCTTGGAAACAGGCCTATGTGGATCTCCATGTGGTAAGAGCCTAAGAGAAACAGCCCTATGTGGATATCTCTTGGAGGTTCCTATGTTGAGGTTAAGGACTTCCCTTGGAAACAGCTCTATGTGGATCTCCATGTGGTAAGAATCTAAGAGAAACAGCCCTATGTGGATCTCTCTTGGAGGTTCCTAGATTGAGGTAAGGACTTCCCTTGGAAACAGCCCTATGTGGATCTCCATGTGGTAAGAGCCTAAGAGAAACAACCCTTCGTGGATCTCTCTTGGAAGTCCAAGTAATGTTTATGGATAAGAATGTGTTAAGCTGTTATGATTATGTGTACATCGAAAGTGAACCTTAGGGTGGAGTGATCTCCAAGGACCCCTGATTTACTGTGATATATTCGTATATCTCACCCCGTGTTGTGGGGCATCATTTCAGGTACTGATAGAGGTAAAGTTGACCGAGGCAAGAAGCATGAGTAGCTTGTACCTGATAGCTTGACATTTTGAGTTGCATGCCATTTAGAATTGCTATATGTATATTTTGATGTCACATGATGTAATTGAGACCTGATGATGTGGTAATGTTGTAACTAATGAAGATATATGTAAGATGAGACGGTATTCATGTTTCTCTTAGTGTATGAGTATCTAGAGAGACTAGAATTCATGTATTGAAAGGATTATATGATGTAAACTAGGTGAAAGAAAATCTTTGATTAAGAATTCAAGTAAGAGCCAAGATATCCTGTCTTGTTGTCCAATTTTCGTATCCTATACGATAGATTTGGATCCTTGTATCTTGATGGAAGTTGTAGATATGTTTCTTAGCTTTCCATAGAGACCAAGATTGTGTAATTTGGATAAGTATAACTCAAGTTATGGTTAAAACACCACAGGTAGATCAAACTGCCCTGTTTTGGGTGCTTGCTCCAGACTGTCCACGCTCGGAGCGTAGGATCCACGCTTGAAGCGTAGACCCACTGTCTCATTAATCTCCTCTATGCTTGAAGCGTAGAGTTATACGCTTGAAGCGTAGAGAATCTGACGATTCAGCACCTGTCGCTTAGAAATCTCATAACTTGGGCTATGGTGCTCCGATTGGAGCGCGGTTTGAACCTACGCGTAACTAATGAAAAATCCTATAATATTATGGGCAAATGGAGACCATAATAAATGAGATTAAAATATGGTATTAAGCTTTAAGTATTTTATTCCGCAATGTATTATGGTTATGGTCACGCAATTGGGTAATTTTAATTCGGCTTGTTTTAAAAGAAAATTTTAACCGGACTTAATTGAACCAATGTGATTGTAACTGCGCTTAATATCATAAGTCAATGTTAACAAACCGGTTCTAGAACGGGGTGTTACAGAGGCCACACGAAAATGATCACCAAGCTTGGCCCTTTTCATTCAAAGGTGGCTTCTTGAAGTCACAACTGCTAAGAAAATGACTCCCTCCACACAAACCCAAGAAGTCAGCACCCACACTCTCCCAAACTGAAGCTACAACTCAGAAATGACTAGCCTTTCAACCACACAATGCTAGCACACACCAAAATATGATGTTTTGGTGAAGGAACAATGAAGAAAGATGGTCCCTTGGTTGAGTTTCATGAAGAAGAAGGCTATGGAGTAAGGTCGAGAGGGTGGCAGCCAAGAGGATCAAAAAACCCACGTAGGAAGTGTGGAAATTTTGATCTAGAAATGTGTGCCCTTGTATTTATAGTCGCACTTAAGTTTAATCGCGCAGTATTAGCATTAATAACTACGCTTATCATTTTAATCTCAAACTTCATTTTCTGAATCTAGCCATTTTTCTAAGATTCTTCATATTTTTATTTTAATTTCTCGCAACACTTTTTCGGTACGCGTTTTCACGCTGTCAGTATTAGTTTTGGCACCAGTTCTCATTATTTTTTTATTTTTTTTTTTGGTAATCAACAGGGGCTAAATCACCCCCAACAAAAGACAGAAACCAGAACAAGAAAAAACAATGCAGAAAATAAACCAAAAGAAACACTAAAAACTAAACTCCCGAGGATAGCACAGCATCCTAATTAGCAGCAGTGTCCCGCCCCGGATCCAGAATATCCGCAGCTAGCAGATTTAGGAGAACCCAATGAGGAGAAGAGATTGAAGAGAGACCAAGGGAGTCATCCAAGGCTTTTTTCGCAATCCAATCAGCACACATGTTAGCCTTCCTAGAGATACCATTTAACTGAACAATCCATTCCTTTTGAAGTAAAACTCGAATCTTAGCTACTAATGATAGCTTTCGAGTGTCATTACCCCTAAGGGTAAGTAAGCTTAAAGCTTGAGAAGAATCTGATTCCAAAATAATCTGTTTCCAATTATGGTTCCAAGCAAAAACAAGGCCGTGATAAACAGCCCATAATTCAGCCATTAAGGGGGAGCATGAGCCTAAGAAGACCGAAAACCCACCAATCCAGTCTCCATTTCTACCCCTTATGAGTCCACCACAGGCAGCCCTCTCCCCATTCACAGCACCATCCACATTCATTTTGAAAAAACCATGATTAGGAGCTGTCCATTTCTCCGACTTGATGGGAACCGGAATACTAATAACCTCTCTGACCCTATGAACAAGACTATTTCTGATTTCCTCTATTTGGGCAGCTAGAGGAATTGAAGGGTCCTCAGGTCTCTTGTAACCATCTTCATGAATTTCTTTGTTCCTCCAAATCCAAAGAGAGTTACAGATTATAAAGAAAACATCTCTCCAATCCTTACCAGTGCAAGATTTTACATTCAGATTAAGGCATAACCAATCCTTAAATGAAAAAGGATTGAAAAATCCGTGAGGAAGAGGATGAAACATAGGTAAAAGCCAAACCTTTTTAGCCATAAAACAGTCCCTGAACACATGAAGGCACTCCTCCACCTGATCTGGGCATAAATGACACCTGTTTGACCCCCCACTCCAATTAGCAACTCTATCTTTTGTCAACATTCTTCCATGCAGCATCTTCCACAAGAGAATCTTGATTCTCTCTTGTCCTTTCCACTTCCAAACCCGGTTCCAGCAGTTGTTTATAGGAACAGAACTTGAAATTGTCTGACTGCAATAAGCCATTTTAACAATAGAGCTATTCGGGTTCCAATTTTTCCACACAATTATATCCTCTCCTACCCCATCCTCAGGATAAGGAATTGCTAAGATCCTGTTAACAGTATTTTGATCAAAATGACTTAGAAGAAATTGCATATTCCAACCCTCCTCTGAGCAAAAATTGCTATGCTTAATTATCAAATCAGAATCTTCATCTTCAGGAGGGGTTGTTGTGAGAGATATGAGATTGTTGTTGTTTCCCAACCAGTCATCTTTCCAGAATTTAATCTTTCGCCCATTACCAATCTGCCAAACAGTGTTATTGAGCATTTTCGGCCATATTTTGCACAGGCTTTTCCAAAAGTGAGAATCATAAGTCTTACAACTCACCTCTTTCATCAAATCCTTTTTCCTACTGTATTTAGCAACAAGAACCTGAACCCAGGACTGCAAAGGACATTGAGTAATCTTCCAGGCACACTTTTGGAGAAAAGCTTCATTCTGCTTTCTGAGATCTATGATTCCTAAGCCACCTTGATCTTTCGCCAACTTAAGACAATCCCAGCCAATCGCATGAAACTTCCTTTTATTATCAGAATCTCCCCATATGAAATTCCTTTGTAACTTTTCAATATCATCACAAATTCCCTTAGGAAGAAGACTACTTTGCATGTGGAACATAGGGATAGTTGAAATAACAGATTTGGCTAAAGTAATCCTTCCAGCCATTGACAAACACTGCTTTTTCCAACCTTGGAGCCTATTATTGACCCTGTCCATTAATTCTCCATAGTGCAATTTGCTGACACGGCCATGCTTCATCTTATAACCAAGATATCTTCCCAGATTCTTAGTATGGGTAAAACCACTAATCTCCACAATAGCATTCACCACATCCTGAGTAACATTTTTAGAGAAAAATATGTTGGACTTTTGGAAGCTCACCTTTTGCCCAGACATGCTGCCAAATTTGTTAAGACAGCTCATCATAATCTTAATTTGATCAGTATTAGCTTCTCCAAATAACATCAGATCATCTGCAAATAAGAGATGGGATATAGATGGTCCACCTTTCCCAGCTTTCATTGGCTTCCATTCCTTCTTCTCCAAGGAGTCCGTAATCAAATGGGAAAGCTTTTCCATACAAAGGACAAAGATATAGGGAGATAATGGATCACCCTGTCTTAACCCTCTGCTAGGGGAAATACTACCAGCTTGAGTTCCATTCCAAAGGATTTCCAGCTCAGATGAGGAGATACACTGCATAATTAAATTAACCAAAGACACTGGAAAGTTCGCCTCAGATAACACTGTATGGATGAATTTCCAGGACATCCGGTCATATGCTTTCTCAAGATCAATCTTTATAGCAAAAAAACCCCTCTTCCCCTTCATTCTACTCATTGAATGGACCATCTCCTGTGCAATGATTATATTGTCTTGAATCTGTCTGTTAGGGACAAAGCTAACTTGTTGGGGCGAAATTAACTTGTCTAGAACAGGCTTCAGCTTTCCCACAATTAGCTTGCTGATTCCTTTGTAGATAACAGAGCAAAGAGCAATTGGCCGGAATTGGTTAATTTTTTCGGGTTTAGCCACCTTAGGAATAAGCACAAGATGCGTTTTATTTAGCTCTTTCACCAACTCAGGCCTATTCCAAACCTGTTTAACACAATCAATAACTTGAAGTCTCAATAATTCCCAATTCTTTTGGAAAAAGAGAGCAGGAAACCCATCTGGACCAGGAGCTTTAAGGCTATTCATAGCAAAAAAAACCTCTCTGATAAGAGAATCTGTTATGGGATCTTGCATATCCTTGATATCCGATTCCTCCAAAACAGGCCAGTTATGAGTAGTAGTGAACCAAGGTCTACAAAAATCTTCCTCTGAAAATAGATTCTTGAAAAACGAATGGATCAACAAAATTAAATCACTTTCTTCTGTCACCATTTGACCCTGATCATTCTTTAATTCACTAATCCTGTTTCTGGCTCTCCTCATGACAGTAGTAGTATGGTAAAAAGTAGTGTTACGGTCCCCATCTGCAATCCACTTGCATCTAGCTTTCTGAAACCATAACGCTTCCTCATGATCCATAACCTTATTGAGTTCACATTGGAGGGCTAAATCTAACTCAGATTGGACACAATCCATATCAGTGGCATAGTTATTTTGGTTATCCTCAATCTTTTTGAGAAGATATTCTTTCCTCTTTTGGATACACCCGAAAACCCTCTTATTCCACGATTTAAGGGAAGGGACCAGATTGCTCAAACTAATCCTGATGTTTAGATTCGGCTTCCACACAAATTTAAGAAAATGGGGGAAAGTAACATGATCCTGCCAGCTAGCCAGAAACCTAAACGGTCTTTCTCTCCAATCCTTATTGTTTGGGAAAAGAGAGAGCATGAGCGGGTTATGGTCTGAATTCAACCGAGGAAGACTTCTAACTGTAGCCTCTTCAAAAGTTGTTCTCCAAATAGCATTAGCACACACACGGTCCAACCTTTTGAACACTCTATCCAGATGCAGCCACTTTGGCCCCTTCCAAGTAAAGTGAGTTCCTTTACAACCCATATCTATCATGTTGCAGTCATTAAGGAACGATGAAAACTTCTGGCACCTGAGAAGATTAACAGGAGCACCCCCTTTCTTTTCCTTGTAGGAGGCAATCTCATTAAAATCTCCCATCATAACCCAGGGACCAACTAGACTGCTGCTAATTCTTTTTATATCCATCCATAGCTCCTCACGAACATCCTCTCTAGGATTGGCATAAACCACAGTAAGATAAAATTCCAACCCCTGATTCATGGAACATGAAACATGAATGAATTGGCTCGATTTCTCTATAATGGTTACATTGCAAAATTCCTCTTTCCATAACATCCAGATACCTCCCGAGAATCCCACTGCATCTTCTATCACATAATTGTTGAACCCCAATTGCTTAATCTTCTTTTGGGCAGTAACACCACTTATCCTAGGTTCTAAAATAGCAACCAAACCAATCTTGTATTTTTTAATGAAATTTCTGAGGGATGTCTTAAAAGACTTTTTGGCAGCACCCCTACAATTCCAAACAAGACAATTCATTGGATAACTAATTTGGTACCAGGATCCCCGAGTCCCTGATCACACTCTACCATATTATCAACAGCTACTTCACTAGAAGATTTCTCCAGGAGCATTCCATCTTCCATAACTTTCTCATGGCTCTCCAAACTCATAACACCTTGATTGCTATTAACCATATTAGTATCCATATCTAACGTTTTGACATTTACCTCACATAACTCACAGGGAGGCAAATTGCTATCAGTATTTGAGATACTTGCAGCAGAGATTTTTGAGCATAATTCGCCTTCTGTGTTTCCAGGATCAATATCCTTACCATTACTGCCCACAGGACCAGAAGGGGAAATAGGAACATATCTAAGGTCACCTTTGCTGGTAGCCTTACTGGATGAAGGGGGCTCTAAAGACTTGGAACTTGTTCTGGAAGTGTTGGCTTCAGAGGAGAAAACAAATGCTTTTTTCTTCTCTATCTTTTTCGGTTTATATGAGACTTTAGCTCCAGCATTACTCGTCCCTGCTTGACCTGCAGGAGGAGGATTCCTCTTATTTTCCTTGAGTGACCCCTTTTTCGCCTCTATCACATTTTCCACCCCTGGATTCTTCAAAATATTGATACCCGCTGCCTGTGCAGACAAATGCTTCTTACTATTAGAGATATCCGCTCCAAAGGATCTTCCACCTTTATTTTCATCCTTTATTGGGGATTGGTTCCTATGGAAATTCTTTTTTTTCACTACCATCCAAGGGCCTACCCCTTGATTTGATTGAGAGTTATTCAAATCAGGCCGATTTGTTTCCTTGTTAACAGTGTCCTCCTCTGGTTTGGCAAGATCAGGGCAATTATCTGTATTATGTCCGTATTTGCCACATTTGATACATATAAGGTATAAGCCCTCATATTCAACTTTAAACACCTCATCCTCCAATATATATTCTCCCCTCAATGGCTTAGCAAGGTCTAAGTCCACACACA